>JAAALK010000286.1:17771339-17881349 GCA_019279435.1 Zizania palustris | reverse complement strand
TCAAAGCAAAAAAGATCTAGGTGGGTTTGTTTGTCGCACTACTCTATTCTAGACTGCATACCATTGCACATTGGTCTGAACTGGAATAGTGTAGTGTATGCCAAAATCATTGCTTTAAGCTTCTGATGGCTTTCATGTCTAGGCTTGGCCTGTTTGGTAAGCATAAGGTGGATAAACAAATAACCCCTGGCATTAAGACAAGAACAACAAAATTCATTGATCATCAAGTTTGCTTTCATTGCTCCATTTGAACTGGACTTGTCTGTCAAGAGTAGAAATTGACTAGCTTTGTGCAGTCCCGGCTTTTACTTGTCTAGTTACCTTGACTAAGTGGTGATGCTTTTATTTCAAAATGATAAAATCACATGCTGTCATCATGTTTTTAGAGAATGTTAAATTGAGCTGAGCACATGAAAAATTGGTATTAATGTTGGCATATTTTGCTCTATATGTCTTTGCAATTCTGCTCATTTCCAAGCAATGCATCTTTTACATGCTCCTTGATGCTTGCATTGCCAAAGAGGGAGAAATTTTTGAGTTCTCTGCAGCAAGGGGGTAAAATTATTCAGAGGGAGTTTTTATCTAAAAAAGGGGAGTTTTGCCGAAGGGGCTTTTACTCTTTTGAAAAAGGGGAGGAAAATTCTTTTGTCAAGTGACATGATTTGGCTCGTTCTGAGTTTTTATGGTCACTTGTGTGCTGAAATTTTTCGAATTTTCTTGAACATGAATTTGGTTGTCAATGCACTCATCAAGGGGGAGATTGAGAAACCAAGGGTTGGTTTCGGAGTCTGTGATGAGTGATTGACAGATTTTACCCTCTGATTCGAAGGGGTCCCTCCGAAGGGGTTCGGAGGTTGGATCTCCGAAGGTGTTCGAAGGTGGTTTCACCGAAGGGTTCGGTGGGTTTGGTTGCTGCAGCTATTGCAGCGGAGTGTGCCTGTCGGAGGGGTCCGACAGTACACGATGACTGGGTTGTACCAAAGGTCTCGGTACTTTGGGCGGTACACCGGAGCATGTGCCGAAGGTTTTTTACCCGGAGAAGTCTCTGGGGTACTAGATACACTTGTCTGCTTGTCTGTGGTGCGCAGGGGACTTCGGAGGCGATGGACGGTTCATAGCAGGTGAACCTGGGTCAAGCGGGATGCTTGATGCCAGTGGAGCGGGGAGCTCCGTCACGAAGGCTGCGAAGGGGTCTAGGTCGGACCTCGGGTCGAAGTGCACCAGGAGAAGGCAGTAAGTGCGGAGCATGGCTCCGGGTGAAGGTACTCCGAGACGAAGTCCTCGAAGGCGAGGCACTTTGAAGGGTACTCCGGAAGGAGTGACTTCGGAGTATGGTGGATCAAGTCCTCAGCAGAGGCAAGGGTTCGATGTGTGCTCCGGAGGGAGACACTCGAAGGTACCCGACGAAGGTCTCAGAAGTCGAGGTGCATCGAAGGCATGGTCCGGGTGAGGCTAGTCGAGGAGTGTGCTCGGGGAGAGACACCGCGACGAAGTGCTCATGGAATGCTTCATGCGAAGGCCTTGGACGAAGGAGGGACTTCGAAGGGTGGTACTCCGAAGGTGGGGCTTCAGAGTGTGGTTGTCTTGAGGTACTTCGGCCATGCGTGGCTTCGGTACACGGACTAACGGAGTTCGAGCTGGGAGTAGCTGTGAAGCCGTGGTGGTCCACTCCGAAGGTGTTGGTGCGAAGGCCCAAGGGCTTTGACAGCTTCGGCTCAAAACCGTCACTGTATCGGAGGCTAACTTCAGGCTCAAGGCTTCTCACCGAAGCTACCGCACCCCTCGCGTGCGAAGGGGGGCTTCAGAAAAGTCAAAGACTATAAAGGCTGACAATGTCTGCTCTGCAAAAAGCTGACGCTGTCCCCTCTGCAAAGCTGACAGAGAAGCCTCCAGAATAAAGTTGACTACCTTTTGTACCCCTCTGTTCTGTCGAGACAAAACCAATGTAAACCCTAGGGGTAAAGTAGTCAATTCACTTGGGTGAATAGTGGCTATAAATATGTGGGCTGAGTAGGTAACATTTAACACTTCGAGCATTCACTGTTGAGCTCCTGTACTAGCCACCACATGTTGTATTACTCCTGTGAGTTCATTTATTGTGTTCCTTGTTCAAGCAGCGAAGCCCTGCTTCTGTGTTAAGTTTCTTCTTGAGCTTGTTTGCATACCTCGCTAGTAGTAGTGCACCGAAGCCTGTCTAGGCGAAGTGTGTTTTGTGCGAAGTGTGCTTTTCAGTGTGCTTTCGCTCTGTGTAACTGGAGGCTAGACCTCTCTGTTTACTAGCGAAGCCCTGATCGAAGCCCGTTTCCTTCCCGTGTCATAGCCCCTAGCGAAGTCTGTTTAGTGTGCATTTAGACTTTCGAAGTACGAAGCCCAGCACCAATTGTTGTCGCTAAGTATTTGGTCGAAGTCCTCTGAGGGTAGTCTGCTCTTGCGAAGGGTGAAGTGCGAAGCCTGCTCGAAGCACCCTGTGTGCGGAGCCGGCAGTGACTTAGCAGAGTTGATTTTTCGGGGTTGCGTGTTGAGCGAAATCTTCTTGGCTTCGGACTTTTGCTCCTTGTGAAGCCTTTGTTCGGAGCTGTCAAATACCTCCGAACCAGAACTTCGAAGGTTGTGTTCGAAGCCTGTTCCGTAGTAGACTGAATTAAAACAGAAGGCTAATTTTAGCCTGAAATTTTAAAAAGCTCCCATTCACCCCCCCTCTGGTCGCCGTTTCCGGTCCAACAACTTGTGTTCTTGCAGATGGTTTTGCTTTGTCCTCCCTGGTCTCTGTCACTAAGGAGCAGGTGGACACTCTGGATGATGATGAGCTTGATCTCATTGCCAGTAGGTTCACCCGTTTTCATCATGAGAGACGGGATCAGAGGATAAGTGGTTTTAGTAGTTGTTTTGAGTGTGGCGACACTTCTCACATCAAGGCTAATTGCCCTAAGCTCAAGAAGAGAGATGAGAGTGAGCGCCCTAAATACCACAAAAAGGAGAGGAAGCCTTTTGTGAAGGGCAAGCGCGGCAAGGTGGCTAAAAGAGTAGCCAAAGCCACTTCCAGAGCGTTTGTTGCTGCTCTCAGCGACATCGACACTTCCTCAACTGAGGAGTCGAGCTCTGAGGAGGAGGAGTCCCCAAGGAAGGAGGCACTACAAGAAAACAGAACATTTTCGTCGGCTAAATTAATTTCCGTCTGCTTTTGGTAAAGCCGACGAAATAAAATGAATTTCCAACGGCTAGATCAAGCCGACGAAAGTTAACATTAACTTCCGTCGGCTTTACGGGGGCCGACGAAAGTTAACCTTAACTTCCGTCGGCCCACTCCTCAGCCGACGGAAGATATTTTTTCCCCAAATTCCCCCGGTGCATCTAGGTTTTTCCAGACTCCCTTCGACCCTTCGTGCCTCGCCGCCGCGCGCCTCCCCATCCTCGCCCTCCCGCCCACCACCCGCCTCCCCGCCTCTCGCCCGCCTCTGCAGTTCTCCGCCTCGCCTGCCTCCCTCGCCTCCGCACCTCTCACGCCTCCCCGCCTCACCCTCCCGCCCACCACCCACCTCTCGCCCGCCTCCGCGGTCTGCCGCCTCGCCCGCCTCCCCGCCTCCACACCTCTCACGCCTCCCGACCTCGCCCTCCCGCCCACCACCTGCCTCCCCGCCTCTCGCCCACCTCCGCGGTCCGCCGCCTAGCCCGCCTCCCCGCCTCCTCACCTCTCACGCCTCCCCACCGCCACCGCATACAGGCTCTTCTCTGAGTTCTCTCCTAGCCGCTTCAACCCTAGCCGTCGTCGCACTCCATGACGGAGGCGTTGGCTAGCATCAGAGGGGTGGCGCTCTACTCCCTATACACCAATGTAAGCTTGCTCTCTCCAGTCTCTTGCAATCTCAATCGTCTCCTGCATGCTTGAGCTTAATTCGTGGCGATGATGTGGAGTCATTTCAAGCTTGAGCTCAAGGATGGAATATGTACATGTCATTTTCTTTACTTTTCTACATGCATGTGATTTTGTTCACTAGTTAGTTTTGTTGGATAAATGTCATAAAACAACGAAACCATGTAAAAGTGGCTATTTCCTTCTCTTTGAGTTCATGATTCAATTGAGTTCATGATTTATTTTACATTATATATCTTCTCTTTATTGCAGTCTGTTAGCAAGGAGCGTAAGGAGTTCCTGAGCCTTGTCAACAAAGAGGTATAGTGCAATTTGGCATTCATCATGTGAATCATGCTGTTATAATGCCCATTGCCTAGGTGACTGCAGTTGGCATTAACACTGAATGGGGACTGCTAATGGCAAGCATATCTGAAGATTCTGGAGAAGAAACACCTTTGTATTTTACTCAACACTCTTATCAGTAACCATTAACCTGTGCATATCTGTGTCAGTTTGCCTTTTCTATGCGCAAAATGATGAGGGACAAAGCTCTGGTTTGCTCACTTGATATTGTGCTAGTTTATTTGACACCCTGCAAAAAGCATCCTCTTGACTGGGTTAATTCTTATAGGTCAGGAGGCTCTCGGCTTTGTGAAACTATGGGCTCAGCCACAACGATTTGCAGCGACAAGACTGGCACATTGACTTTGAATCAGGTTGGATGCTGTTGTCATTTTCTCAATGTTGTCCATTTTGATTCATGTAAAGATGGTTTGACATTTATGAAATTTGCTCAACATAACTTATTCCCTATTTCTTACTGGTCAATTTTAAGATGACTGTGGTTGAGGCATACTTTGGTGGAAAGAAGATGGATCCTCCAAATAATAAGTACATATATGTCTAGTACTTTTACTACTTAAACTCAGGCAATAGAATCTCATAATGTCTATATGGTCTGATGCAGCCATATTTATTATCTGAAATGTCTCCTGGGCTCAGAGAACTGAGGGAGGAGCTGAAAGACTTAAGAGGAGATGGCATAGGGGTTAGGAAATTAGCTGAAAGTTCATTGATTATGTTTTCTGTAGTGACTAGATTCATTTACTTCTCTTTCTGTAGTTTGATATTTGGATGTGAAATCTGTTATGCTGGAATGTACTTGAACATGTCATCAGAATGTATTACTGTCCAATCTCTTTATTTGACAGCAGTTTGATTTATAATAATAATAATACAGAAATAATTGATTGATATTTTGATGTGAAATCTGTTATGCTGAAGTGTACTTGAACTTGTAATTGGAAATATAACAAAAATTTGAGGATGTAATCTGATAGAATGTACAATATAGAAAAAAGCAAAAAAAAAACTATAACTTCCGTCGGCCAAACATTAGCCGACGGAAGTTATTGGCATGTAACTTCCGTCGGCTAATGTTTGGCCGACGGAAGTTATGTTTTTTCTCGACGTGGTAGAATGTCCCGATAACTTCCGTCGGCTAGGCATGGCCGACGAAAGTTAGCTAACTTCCATCGGCGGCCGACGGAAGTTAGCTAACTTCCGTCTACTCGCTTCCGTCGGCCAAATGCCGACGGAAGTTAGCCTTTTGCCGACGAAAGTTAGCTTCTTTCGTCGGGAAAGGGCTAACTTCCGTCGGCTTTGGCCGACGGAAGTTCCCTGTTTTGTTGTAGTGAGGACAAGAAGGACAAGAAGGGACGAGACTTCACCGGCCTTTGCTTCATGGCCGACAGCGATCACAGCGGCGATGAGCTTGACTCATCTGAGGTACCACTATCCTCTGACCAGCTTTTGATTAAACTAGATGAACTGAATGAAGTAGTTCTTGGTCAGGATAGACTACTTGTGCAAGCTGCTAGAGAAAGAAAAGACCTTAGACTAAGGCTAGAATCTGTTTCTACCGAATATGCCATGCTTAAGTCTAAAGTGAATGATGCTGAATGTGAATCTTGTACTGTTGTCATGGGTGAGCTTGCTCAGTTGCGTTCTGTACATGCTCAAACTCTATCTGAGCTTGAGACTGCACAGAAGCGGCTTTTGGTGGTTGATTCTAGTCCTCATGAAATAATTGAATGCATTAACTGTTCTTTATTACGCGAGAGCATTAATTTACGTGATAAACATGTTCATGATTTAGAGGCTAGATTGGAGAGGGCCGGTAGTTCTAAGGATGTGCAACCTGTTTGTGACACGTGCATTACCCTTAAGGACTAGCTAGGCACTGTTAGAGAGCGAGCTGAAAACCTAATGACTGAAAATGAATACCTTCTTTCCGTGGTTAATAAATGCACCGAGAGAAAGGGTAGGATGGATTTGCTCTTGGCAAAGACCAAGATGTGTGCTGACAGAGCAGCGTTAGCTCTAGGTTTGGGTTTTGAGAGGATTCCTTCAGATAATGGAAACAAAACTGTTTTTACCTCTCCCACTACCCTAGAGAAAGAGAGAGCTCTGTTAGACACTCCATCAGCCAAAATGCCTACCCGTGCTCAAAAGAAAACCACTCCTCCTGCCAAGAAAATCCCTCCCAAGAAAACCACTCAGCAGAAGCCCAAGGAACCTGTGAGAGTTGCTCCTAAGACCCATGAGAGTGTCCCTAGGAGAGTCTTTCATTATTCCTACTGTTAGTGGGCGGGTCATTTGATTGGGTTCTGTTTTCGTCGCATCAATGATGAGCGACGCTCTCAGGCGATGAGTTACCAGGACATGCATTACCCATCTTTAGGTATGCATGAGTCTGAGTTTTACTATCGTCCTGCTTTTGAGGCTCCTCGTGCTTCTCGGAGAGGTGTTGCTCCTCGAGGTGTTCACCATGTTCCATATGGTGGTAGACCCCGAGCGAGTAGCTTTGTACCTCGTCAGAGTACGAGACCTCGTCATGTTGTTCGATCACAACATGTAGGTAGACCGCGCACTTTGCATCATTCCGATTATCATGTGCATAGACAGTCTATTTTTTTCTATGCCTACTACTCGTGTCACTCAGTGCTGGATGCCTCGTCATATTTTCACTCACCCCAGCACTGAGCGATCGAGATTCTCTTATTATGTGTAGGCGGCAGATCGAGGCTTGGAGGGCACGTGGATCATGGACTCCGGTTGTTCACGCCACATGACCAGAGATGCAGCATGGTTCTCCAGCCTCACCACAACCAAGCAAAGGGAACATATCACCTTCGGAAACAATCGACGGAAGTAGAGTGAAAGGTAAAGGTGTGGTAAGAATTAATTCGAATTTCACTCTCAAAGATGTTGCTTTGGTTGAAAATCTGGGATACAATTTGCTTTCTGTATCTCAGTTGCTTGATGAGGGCTTTGAAGTGTGATTCCATCGTGATACTTCGCAAGTACTCAATTCTGATGGCGTTGTTGTTTGTAAGATCTTTAGAGTTGGGAGAGTTTTTGGAGCTGATTTTTAAGAGTCATCTGGTTCTTCTCATTATCTTGTTGCACATTCTACTTCTGAGCTTTGGAAGTGGCATAGGAGACTAGGGCATATGAGCTTTGAGTTGCTCGCTCGTCTGAGTGCCCTAGGTCTGATCCGAGGATTGCCCAAGCTCAAGTTTGAGAAGAAGTTAGTTTGCGCTCCTTGTCGACATGGAAAAATGATCGCCGCTTCGCATTTGCCAGTCACTACAGTGATGACCGAACAACCCGGAGAACTTCTCCACATGGACATTGTAGGTCCTTCTCGGGTTAGTTCTTTAGGCGGCAAGTGGTATGTGTTAGTTATTGTCGATGATTTCTGTCGCTACTCTTGGGTCTTCTTTCTTGCCAGCAAGGATGAAGTGTTTTCACACTTTCGGAGCTTGGCTTTGAGACTTTTCACTGAACTACCAGGTGCATTGAAATTCATTCAAAGTGATAATGGCAACGAGTTCAAAAACAGTCTCTTTGTTGACTTTTGCATGGAGCATGGCATAGAACATCAATTCTATGCTCCGCGGGTTCCTCAACAGAATGGTGTTGTTGAGAGGAAGAACCACACTTTGGTTGAGATGGCTAGGACGATGCTTGATGAGCATAGGACTCCTAGAAAATTTTGGGCTGAGGCCATGAACACTGCATGTTACATCTCAAACCGAATCTTCTTGCGCTCAATTTTGAATTTGACATCTTATGAGCTACGTTTTGGGAGACAGCCCAAGGTTACTCATCTTCGAGTTTTTGGCTGTCGTTGCTTTATCCTAAAACGTGGTAACTTGGACAAATTTGAGTCGCGATCTCCTGACGGGATCTTTTTGGGTTATACTACTCATGGTCATTCTTATCGTGTTTATAATTTGGAGACTAACACTGTCATCGAGTCATGTGATGTGACTTTTGATGAATCAACCCCCTCTGTTAGTTCTGCATTTGAACAGGCAAATGAATATGACATGGAACAGACCATCTTCGAAGAAGAAGATCCCGGAGATTTCGAGGATGAACCCCTACTACCCTCGACATCAACCCCCGAAGCCGACCCCGCTTCGACCACTTCGGCACAAGGTCCCAAAGCAACTACCTCGACATCGGTGATCTTGGACCACTCCAACACAGTAGTCGAGGGGGAGACTGCACCTCGCCGCGAGGCACCACATCATGTTCAAAGGATGCACCCTCTAGAACAGATCATTGGTGAGCTTGATCAAAGGGTAACACGTTCTCATGCTCATTTCACTAATTCTGCGTTTGTTGCTTCTTTCGAGCCCTTAGATGTTAGTCATGCACTTTCTGATTCTAGTTGGATCAATGCCATGCATGAAGAACTTGAAAATTTTGAGAGAAACCAAGTCTGGTCATTAGTTGATCCTCCACCAAATGTTCATTTCATTGGAACAAAATGGATTTTCAAAAACAAACAAGGGGAGGATGGGACAATAGTTAGAAACAAGGCTAGACTTGTAGCTCAGGGTTATTCTCAATTAGAAGGGATTGATTTTACTAAAATTTTTGCACCTGTTGCTTGTCTTGAGGCCATTAGGATTTTGCTTGCCTTTGCGACATCCCGGGGATTCAAACTCTATCAAATGGATGTCAAAAGTGCTTTTCTTAATGGTTTCATAGGCGAAGATGTTTATGTAAAACAACCCCCTGGTTTTGAAAACCCCAAGTACCCACATAAAGTCCTTACACTTCATAAGGCTCTTTATGGACTCAAGCAGGCCCCTCGGGCTTGGTATGACAGACTTAAGTCTTTTCTGCCTGAGCGAGGGTATTTGATGGGATCTGTTGATAAAACCCTGTTCACTCTCAAGCATGGCAAAGATTTCCTCCTAGTTCAGATTTATGTGGATGATATCATCTTTGGTGGCTCTTCTCATGCTTTGGTTGCCGAGTTTGCAGATGCCATGAGCAGGGAATTCGAGATGTCCATGATGGGCGAGCTTACATTTTTCCTTGGTTTGCAAATCAAGCAAAGTAAACAAGGTACTTTCGTCCACCAGACGAAGTACACCAAGGACCTGCTCAAGAAATTCGACATGGCCGATGCGAAGCCTCTCGCCACTCCAATGGCTACATCTGTAGCATTGGATCCTGACGAAGCATGATCAGAAGGAGTTCCGAAGCATGATCGGCTCCCTCCTCTACTTGACTGCTACGAGGCCGGACATACACTTCACAGTGTGTCTGTGCGCTCGTTTTCAGGCTTCACCACGAGCTTCGCACCGCCAAGCATTAAACACATTCTAAGGTATCTCAAACATACCCTTGAGTTCGGCATATGGTATTCAGCGTCTTCCTCTTTGTGTCTTCGAGGTTATTCCGATGCGGATTTTGCTGGGTGTAGGATTGATAGGAAGAGTACCTCTAGTACTTGTCATTTTCTGTGTACTTCATTGTTTTGCTGGTCTTCCCGCAAACAGTCTAGTGTTGCACAATCGACGGCTGAGGCCGAATATGTTGCTGTAGCTAGCTGTTGCTCTCAGATTTTGTGGATGGTTTCCACTTTGCGGGATTTCGGGTTAGATTATAAGAGTGTTCCACTTTTCTGTGATAACACCAGTGCTATTTGTATTGCAAACAACCCGATTCAGCACTCCAGAACCAAACACATTGATGTGCGATATCATTTTCTCAGAGATCACAATGAGAAGGGTGATATTTAACTTCAATATGTTGATACCCAACACCAGCTAGCCGATATTTTCACAAAACCCCTCGATGCTTCTCGATTTGCCTACTTGCGTGGGGAACTTGGTATTTGTCACCCTTACGGCATTTTGTGAGGGGGGGCAGTTTTAGATTGGTGTGCATATGCTAATTGTGTGTGAAATTGCACTTACATCTTTTGCACTTATATGTCGGATTATAATTCATGAATAATGTCAGCTCAGCTCTATTTGATACATCTAAAACATTTTGTGCATGCTGTTTCTTTCCAAAATTAAATCATGCTCACTGCTTAGTCTTGGATCTAGCATGTTTAGGCAAGACTGCTTTAGCTAGTTTTTATCTGCTTGATAGCAAGACACCTTTTCTCTGGAAGCTAATCATTGCAACTTGAAAAATAGTTCTTCATACTCATGGATATGCATAAAATGCTAAACAATTTGTTCACTTAATCAAATTTCCAAAAATCCATGATTTGTATGCTTCAAAGCAAAAAAGATCCAGGTGGGTTTGTTTGTCGCACTACTCTATTCTAGACTGCTTACCATTGCACATTGGTCTGAACTGGAATAGTGTAGTGTATGCCAAAATCATTGCTTTAAGCTTTTGATGGCTTTCATGCCTAGGCTTGGCCTGATTGGTAAGCATAAGGTGGATAAACAAATAACCCTTGACATTAAGACAAGAACAACAAAATTCATTGATCATCAAGTTTGCTTTCATTGCTCCATTTGAACTAGACTTGTCTATCAAGAGTAGAAATTGACTAGCTTTGTGCAGTCCCGGCTTTTACTTGTCTAGTTACCTTGACTAAGTGGTGATGCTTTTATTTCAAAATGATAAAATCACATGTTGTCATCATGTTTTTAGAGAATGTTAAATTGAGCTGAGCACATGAAAAATTGGTATTAATGTTGGCATATTTTTGTTCTATATGTCTTTGCAACTCTGCTCATTTCCAAGCAATACATCTTTTTACATGCTCCTTGATGCTTGCATTGCCAAAGGGGGAGAAATTTTTAAGTTCTCTGCAGCAAGGGGGTAAAATTATTCAGAGGGAGTTTTTATCTTAATAATGGGGATTTTTGTCGAAGGGGCTTTTACTCTTTTGAAAAGAGGGAGGAAAATTCTTTTGTCAAGTGACATGATTTGGCTCGTTTCTGAGTTTTTATGGTCACTTGTGTGCTGAAATTTTTCGAATTTTCTTGAACTTGAATTTGGTTGTCAATGCACTCATCAAGGGGGAGATTGAGAAACCATGGGTTGGTTTCGGAGTCTGTGATGAGTGATTGACAGATTTTACCCTCTGGTTCGAAGGGGTCCCTCCGAAGGGGTTCGGAGGTTGGATCTCCAAAGGTGTTCGGAGGTGGTTTCACCGAAGCGTTCGGTGGGTTTGGTTGCTGCAGCTATTGCAGCGGAGTGTGCCTGTCGGAGGGGTCCGACAGTACACGATGACTAGTTGTACCGAAGGTCTCGGTACTTTGGGCGGTACACCAGAGCATGTGCCGAAGGTTGTTTACCCGGAGAAGTCTCCGGGGTACTGGATACACTTGTCTGCTTGTCTGTGGTGCGCAGGGGACTTCGGAGGCGACGGACGGTTCGTAGCAGGTGAACCTGGGTAAAGCGGGAGGCTTGATGCCAGTGGAGCGGGGAGCTCCATCACGAAGGCTGCGAAGGGGTCTAGGTCAGACCTCGGGTCGAAGTGCACCAGGAGAAGGCAGTAAGTGCGGAGCATGGCTCCGGGTGAAGGTACTCCGAGACGAAGTCCTCGGAGGCGAGGCACTTCGAAGGGTACTCCGGAAGGAGTGACTTCGGAGTATGGTGGATCAAGTCCTCAACAGAGGTAAGGGTTCGATGTGTGCTCCGGAGGAAGACACTCGAAGGTACCCGACGAAGGTCTCAGAAGTCGAGGTGCATCGAAGGCATGGTCCGGGTGAGGCTAGTCGAGGAGTGTGCTCGGGGAGAGACACTGCGACTAAGTGCTCATGGAATGCTTCATGCGAAGGCCTTGGACGAAGGAGGGACTTCGAAGGGTGGTACTCCGAAGGTGGGGCTTCGGAGTGTGGTTGTCTTGAGGTACTTCGGCCATGCATGGCTTCGGTACACGGACTAACGGAGTTCGAGCTGGGAGTAGCTGTGAAGCCGTGGTGGTCCACTCCGAAGGTGTTGGTGCGAAGGCCCAAGGGCTTTGACGGCTTCGGCTCAAAACCGTCACTGTATCGGAGGCTAACTTCGGTGAAGCGAAGGCCGTCAGGCTCAAGGCTTCTCACCGAAGCTACCGCACCCCTCGCGTGCGAAGGGGGGCTTCAGAAAAGTCAAAGACTGTAAAGGCTGACAATGTCTGCTCTGCAAAAAGCTGACGCTGTCCCCTCTGCAAAGCTGACAGAGAAGCCTCTAGAATAAAGTTGACTACCTTTTGTACCCCTCTCTTCTGTCGAGACAAAACCAATGTAAACCCTAGGGGTAAAGTAGTCAATTCACTTGGGTGAATAGTGGCTATAAATATGGGGGCTGGGTAGGTAACATTTAACACTTTGAGCATTCACTGTTGAGCTCCTGTACTAGCCACCACACGTTATATTCATCCTGTGAGTTCATTTATTGTGTTCCTTGTTCAAGCAGCGAAGCCCTGCTTCTGTGTTAAGTTTCTGCTTGAGCTTGTTTGCATACCTCGCTAGTAGTAGTGCACCGAAGCCTGTCTAGGCGAAGTGTGTTTTGTGCGAAGTGTGTTTTTCAGTGTGCTTTCGCTCTGTGTAACTGGAGGCTAGACCTCTCTGTTTACTAGCGAAGCCCTGATCAAAGCCCGTTTCCTTCCCGTGTCATAGTCCCTAGCGAAGTCTGTTTAGTGTGCGTTTAGACCTTCGAAGTACGAAGCCCAGCACCAGTTGCTGTCGCTAAGTATTTGGTCGAAGTCCTCTGAGGGTAGTCTGCTCTTGCGAAGGGTGAAGTGCGTTTTTAGCCTGAAATTTTAAAAAGCTCCCATTCACCTCCCCCTCTGGTCGCCGTTTCCGGTCCAACAGATCATTACCTTAAATATATTATAGATCACCTTAAAAAGGTCTTCTAACATTTCTTGATGCAAAATCATCAATGATGGTTGCAATATTAATATCATCTAACAAGTTCTTCTCAATACGTAAAATTGTCAGTCCATTTAGCCTTCCTTGAGACATTGTAGAACTTAAATAATTCTTCAATAATTTTAACTGTAGTGGCCAGGTGGGCCCTAGGAAGGTGGGGGCCCGGGTCGAGGGCACGGCTCGACCCCCCTTAGGCACGGCCCTGCCAGCAACAGCAAATCAAAATCACTGATGAAAACCAAAAACTGCAGATGGCGCATGAACTCCTAGACAGCAGCGGTGCACAGAGACACACAAGTACACAGGTTTGGGCACTAAGGCCAAGATGTTCTGCACTGGACAGCAAAACTGCAGTGCGGGCTGCTTCACATGGGCACGTGAAATGAACCAAACTAAAACTGCGCAACCAGTAGCGGTAGAACACAAGCAACAAGTAGTTGACATGAAAATATGAGTGACAATCCAATGCAAAGCAAAACTCCCGGCAGTACAAAAGCTTCAGATACAAATACGATGGAGAGAACAACAAGTCCTTGCACAGGAGATCAGGCAACGTGGAAAACTAGAAGCTATCAGTAGGAAAACATCAACTACAGATCAGAGGTGGCCAAAGACAAGCACAGGCTGGTGGCGCAACTGATGGCTTGAAGATAAAAACAATGGCGGCGCACAATGAGAAATTGAATAGGAAAAATCAAAAGGAAAAAGTGAACACTCTATATCATTTCTGAAATTTGGTTTCCAAGTGTTAACCCTAACCCTAGGACACTAAGGCTATTTATAGCCCTCTTAAAAATAGGAAAAGACTCAAGTACCCTTGAGTTTTTTTATGATTTAAGGCCCAAAGGGCAAAAAGCTAAAAATATTTTTTCTTGATATTTTTCCCAATGCTTTGCTTGCGTGGATTCCATGGCTTCACATCATGTACGTCCATCTTCACGTCTACGGTTGATGTGCTTGTCCAGAATTCATTCAAACTTGAAAAATTCATATCTTTCACATCCTAACTCAAAATTAATCCATTCAAATTCCATTTTGACCCTCATAATTTTCTCTTCAACATGAACTAATTTAATTTCATGAATTGTACTATTTATTTTCCTCCTTTTAATTGTGCTTTCCGCATTTTACATGCTTTTAGAATTTGAAATTGTCGAGGAGCCTGTGTCTTTTGTCGAGGAGTCATCTTCGTCTTTTGTTGAGCCGCACAAGTCACACCCCATGCCTTGAACATATTGAACCCATGTTATAAAAGTAGTTATTGTTATAACACATAAGAAGTAATTGCATTAGTCCAATTAAACCTACAATTATATTTATTTAGATCCCTTGACATTGTTATGCAAACCCAAGCCATGCTTTTGATCCATTTTCTCTTGTCACCCTGAATACTACAATATTAGTTAGTGCCCAGTATTGGCACATTTGCTTAGTATTGCTACAAATGAGTTCCTTGTCTAGCTCCCCAACCACATCAGGTGTCAGCTCAGAATACTTAAGTATTGAAGTATAAGAATGGTAAACTAGTGGTTTGTTATAATTATCAGAAGGAGGGACACTATTCCAGCAGATGTCCTCATCCAAGCATGTAGAAGGACATGCTCCAAACCAGGTGATCCGTGCCCATCTGAACCATGTCACAGTCGAAGAAGACCAAGGAGCACTAGAAGTTGTTTTGGGTATGTTTGTTGTTAACTCAATACCCGTAGTTGTTTTATTTGATTTAGGAGCAACATATTTTTTTATATCTGCAACATTTGTGAAAACACATGACTTAAAAACTGTTGAAAGAGAAAAGCCTATGTTAATAGTCACTCTAGACAAGCAAACCTTAGTAAACCTATATAGCCCAAGAGTGCAAATAGGAATCCAAGGGGTTACATTCTGGGTTGATCCTATACTCCTGGAATGTAAGGGATTGTATGTCATCATAGGGATGAATTGGTTGATAAATGTTGTAACAATTGTGTTAGCTACAAACAAGTTTCTATAATAAGGGTGTAGAATGTAGAACATGAAACTCGAATGGTTCTTTCAAAGAGATAGAGAGAGTTTTTATACTAGTTCGGGCCTCCCCAGAGGGATAATAACCATACGTCTAGTTCATAGTGATTTTGGCATAATATTGCCTCTGTGAGTCCTCTTATTACAAGGATGGTGCCCTGCTTTTATAGGCAAAATAGTAAAGGAAAAGACCCTTCTACCATATACACACCATGGGCTTTGTAGGGGTAAAAGGGGGCAAAACTAGGCTACTTTACATGCAGATTTACATACGTGGTAGATATACATCATTCTAGGGGTATGGGGCCCCCAGTATGGCTCTTTGTATTGTAGTAGTATTGGGATATTGCTTCAGCTCCTGGGCCAGAAGGCTCGTCGAAGGGTTTTCCCTAGAGCCCATCGGGGAGGACACTGAAGGGGCCTCAGAGAGGACTTCGGAGGGGGCCTCAGATGTGCCTTAGAGGGGTCCTCAAAGGGGCCTCGAGTGAGGCCTCGGAGGCGGGCTCCGGTGCTTTATCTTCTAAACTTGTAGTTCCTTGGTGCCTTTGAAGTGATCTTCGGAAGAAGAGGGGTCGGGCCCTAATCGTAGGCTTTGCCAGCTTGGCAGTCTTCGGCCTTCGGGGCTTCGAAGGTCGTCGTCATTTGATCCCTGTTAGGGAAAAGCTATTTCTCCCAATAGTAGCCCTCGCATGTGGCCCTTCCCAACGAAGCGGTGCATGTGCCCTAGGGAAAATGATGCTTGTAGGATGATGCTTCCCAGATGGAAAACGACATCGAGGGGCAACAGTCGAAGGTGGATGGGACGCCCACCGAAGCCGAGTTGCTCCCGAGTGGGGTGCGACGCTTCGGATTTCACCTTGGCCCCAGCAGTAATAGATTATAGGGGGTGGTTTTATGGGTAATAAAAATTCTGACCGCGGGGGCGCCCCGTAGTCCCGCACGTGCCTACGCATTCGTCTCTTCTTTGAGCTCTAGCCACCCTTCGTGCTCACAATCATTCTTCGCCGGATCCCCCACCACCTCCGTGCTCAAAGCCCCTATCATCTCCATGCTCGGAGCCCCTATCGTGATGCCGAAGAAGGCTTTGTTGAAGAAGGCACCCGCCCTAGGCAGGGGGTCGAGTTCTGTCCAAGTCCAACTGGCGGCGGTGACGGTTGCGGCGAAGCCTTCGGCAAGGTGCCTCGCGGCGTTCGACCTCCACTCACCTTTGGACAAATTTGAGTGGAGTTGTAGGCTACAGTTTCTATAAAGCAGACCATTTAGTGGATCTGCACTGGAAAGGTTTCCACCCAGGTTAGCCTTCGGAGATCGGGGTCCAAGACCATTTTGAGGCCTCGGCCAGACGAAATAGTGGTCTTCAAGTCATTCTTTGAGGTTGGGATCGGGCTCTTGGCCGAAGGTATGCTGGCGAAGTGTTGGGAATGTTCTACTTCGAACTCCCTCACATGTCCCTAAACGCCGTGTCTTGGTTGGCCATCTTTGAGTAGGCCATGATGGCCGACGGGTGCGAGGGGCGAGCTGACATCTTCGTAGTCATGCACGAAGCCAGCTGCTAGCCGAAGAAGAAGGGGTCGGATGGTGTGGAGAGGGCTCTGGACTTCGGCAGCGCTAACTTCCAACTTTGCAAGGAGTTCACGTACATCTTGCCAGCGACGGCAGTGAACAACCGCTGGCATTCGAGGTGGGACTAGGAGTGGTTCTATGCTGCGGTTGGCACGGACTTCCCCTTTTGGAGCACCAACACCCTCATCTTGTACCGTCGCCAAGACAAGGTAGCGTCAGACTCCAAGACAATGTAGGCTTGGATTGAACTGCTGCGAAGGGTGGCCCGGAGGATGAGCATGAGGGACTTGGCTGAGGAGTTCATCACCCTCCGGATCAATCCCTCGCGCACTCTTGGACAGAGAATTTGTTCGGGACCCCTGATTCAAACGGATTGCGAGGCATGTCTTCAGAATTCCTTAGTAAGGCTTTGAGTTGTCTTTATTTTTTCTTGATGCCTGGGACTAACTGAGGGTCTTCGTTACTGCAGCTTCACACGAGGTGCGTGTTGGGGAATAGGGGAGCTACGCTAGCCGGTAAATTCAAAATTTACGCCCTAGGCCCAAGACTCATGCACATGCGAGATCATGGATCGGTACCTTCTAGAACTAGAAGCGCTAGGTGTAGCGAAAGAAGATGTCGGAGTAGCACGTCAAGCATATCCTCACTTCGTCCTTGACATCCTTCGTTGATCCAATAAATGAAGAAGACATAGTCGTTCACATGTAGATGTCCACGAGCATCGCTATTAGAGCAATGCCTCCGCGGAGTCCACACGTATAGGGATGGAGTACCTCACACGGTAGCGTGCTAGCACCATACGTGAGAGACAGGGATCCTTGATCTCAACAATCGAGATCAAGAAAGGAAGGAGAGAAATATTGGGTGTCTAGGTCTAATCTAGCCTTTTTGCTTGTTCCAAGACGTCCTCTTTCTCTCCTTTTAGAGGGCTGAGAGCCCCCTGGTCATGCTCATCCCAAAACCCTAAAAATTGTACCAGATCCAATCTATTTTCCCACGTCAGAACTTCTGATCCTAGATCAAAACTTCTGACAAGGTATTTTAGGTCTCCTGATACAGTATGACATGCAATAGATACAATCTATTATCGCCCACCTCGAAACTTCCGATACCGTATCAGAACTTCCAATCAGTACAAAATTCCCCAATTCTAAATTGGAACTTCTATCTCGTCGGAACTTCCGATACCATATTGTAACTTCCAGAGCAACATTTTTTCTTTGTATCGAGACCAAAAAATAACCAGAACTTCTGATACTTTCTATCGGAACTTCTGATACTTCCTATCGGAACTTCCGATCCACGGAATTTTCTTGGGCATATCCTTCAAACTCCACTTGCACAAGAACCAATTCTTTGCATGTTTTTAATCCATCCCCTTAAGTGTGTGACCTGATAGGATCATACACTAACGGTTGTTTACCGAAAACCATTTCCGACTCACTGATAAATAGCGGTACTAAGAAACCAACTGAGGCTTGCACTGTGGTTTTATCTTAATGATGAGTGATTGACAAGTGTGTCTGCCTCATCTGTCTGGTTGTATGAGTAATGGTATGGGTTGCATGGAGGTGCGTGTTATTGAGTCAATCATGTCACCTGCATCTGAAGGGATCTTTTGAGGCTATTCATTGCATGGTCATTCTTATCATGTCTTCAATCTTGATACTAATACTATTATTGAGTCATGCGATGTGACCTTTGATGAGTCATCTCCATGTGCTATTCTCTTTTGAACTTGCAAGTGAGCATGATATGAGTGAAACAATATTTGAGGAAGAAGATCCATCAGACATTGAAGATAATGAAAATGTATTGCAACAACCTACTACGACAACCTCTGAAGCCGACCTTGCATCATCCACTTCTGCAAGAGGGCCTGAAGCATCGACTTCAGCAAGCATTGGTCAAACTCCAGCAAGTGTTGAGGACGAGATTTTATCACAACGAGAAGCACCACTTCGAATACATAGAATTCATCCTCCTGAGCAGATCATCGGTGAGCTAAATGAAAGGTTAACTAGATCTCATGCTCACTTTGTTGATATTGTGTTTGTTGCTACATTTGAGACTTTAGATGTTAGTCACACTTTATCTGATGCAAGTTGGATCAATGCCATCCATGATGAGTTGGAAAATTTTGATAGAAATCAAGTCTAGGTTCTTGTAGATCCACCCCCTAACATTCATATTATTGGCACAAAATGGACATTCAAAAACAAACTAGGGATGGGTCTATAGTGAGAAACAAGGCTAGACGTGTGGCTCAGGGTTATTCTCAAGTCGAGGGGGTTGATTTTGGAGAGACTTTTGCTCCAGTAGATCGACTTGAGGCTATTAGGATTTTTCCTGATTTTGCATCTTCTCGCGTTTCGAGCTTTATCAAATGGATGTAAAATTACTTTCCTTAATGGTTTCATAGGAGAATATGTGTATGCCAAACAACCCTCAGGCTTTGAACATCTCAAGTACCCCCATAGAGTCTTTAAACATCACAAAGCTTTGTATGGGATCAAGCAAGCTCCTAGGGCTTGGTACGACCGACTTAGGAACTTCTTGCTTGGGCACGGGTACAAAATGCGCTTTGTTGATAAAACCCTATTTACTTTGAAGCATGGAAAAAATTCCTACTTGTTCAGATATATGTTGATGACATAATTTTTGGTTTGCAAATCAAGCAAAGAAAACAAGGTACTTTTGTGCATCACACAAAGTACACCAAGGACCTGCTAAGATGCTATGACATGGCCGATGCGGAGCCACTTGCCACCCCAATGGCTACCTCAGTTGCGCTAGACCTGGATGAAGATGGAGAAGAAGTGGACCAGAAGGAGTTCTAGAGCATGATCGCCTTCCTCCTTGTAAAGCCCAGATTTAATAAATCCGGACCTTTATTGAAATTCCATAGAAAATCAATAAAACAAGACGTTCATCACACGACCACGTACAATACGACAAGTATTCATGGTTCGTAGACCATATTAGTACAAAAGTGTTAAATTAAAAGAGAAACTAATAAAATAAGGGTCCTAGATGAACGCCTCCTTCTAGTCTCGCCTTGACTGGGTCGCTACTCCAGACCTTCATCCTCGTAGTAGACGGGCTCTGGTGGTGTAAGTCAACGGGGGTGAGTACAATCGTACTCAGCAAGCCACCGGATGCAAATATAATGCAGAGTAATAACAAGGAAGGTAGTGGCTAATTTTGCGGAAAACCATATTTGTAAAGCAATTAAATGTGATCAATTTATTAATACAGAAATGTAAACATGTGTATGCATCATCTTCTAACTCGAGGGGTACAGTCAGCCCACCCTCGCTCATCAGTCCTTACATGCCATGAATAACTCAAACATTTAAACAATTGTAAACTAACTGCGAGAAGTCACACAACCCGCCCTTAACCGTGGGCTCAGCTTTTCGAAAAGATTACATGCTCTGATCAGAGGTGTACCACTGTACCCACAAGGCACGCACTCATCCCTTACACCACAGTGTAACGAGATGACCCATACCACGGGAACTCGTGCCAAAACATTCCATATGGGATGCCTCGACCCGACATCACCCTCTTATTGGTTTCATATGGTGCCCCGACGCGTCGAGCCAACACCATACCCCCCTTGAGCCACATCGGTACAAGTCACCCGCAGGTTGCCCCTTGCCCTTCCACTATGGTGTATCGAGTCGGTTTGTTCCATACTTCCTGTTAGGACTTAATTACCCATTAGACTTGTGGTTAGTACGGAAGTGCTTTGCAACAAATCCCACACACCGGTCCTTATAGTGCCCCAGGTGCGACCAACCAATGCCCTAGCTTGCACCCGAAACCCACCATACTTATAACATAGCCAACTCCAGCAGAGTCCAGAGACGAGAATAATGGGGAAATACATATAATAGAATCCATCTATCTACGACTCATTCTTTTTATCCTATAGCAGTTGTGTCGGTACATTGAACACTAGCTAATATAATATTGTAGAGTGACAAGGAGTGTAGGCTCAATAAGCATGGCTTGGGTTTACACACAAGGACGGGGATCTAATAAATATAGTGTAAGGCTTGAGATTAGACTAATGCAATATTATCCTATGAGTTATAGCGATAATTTATTAAAACATGGGCTCAATGATGATCAAAATGGGGGTTGTGACTTTCCTTGCTCAGCAAATGGTGAAGGTGGAACCTCAGGGCAAAATTCCGGCTCCTCAACGATCTCGTAGTCTTCTCGATACGGAAAAATTAAACATAGCATTCAATAAACAATAAAAATAGCACAAAGTATAAACATACAAGTTTATGGTTTTACATAAGGGGAATTAATCCTTTTTATTCTGATGTTATGCTGAAAAATATTAAGGATTAGATTTTAGGGATTTTCCTGATTTATTTATTGAGTTATGAATTTTATTCCTAAAGGGATTTTATTCATTTATTTAATAAGAATATTTTGTTCCAAAGTAACATACAGTTTTTATGGCATCAATATGTAGATAATAAAATGACGACTTTAAAAAAAATTGAATGGTGAAATTTTGAGTTAAAATGAGCAAGTTATGAATTTTCAAAGATTAAATCAATTTCTGAATTTTAATTTTAAACAGAAAATGAGTTCTGGTCCACGGTGTGCTAGGCCCACAGTGAACCGTTGTACTGTGCACGTGGACCCGATCGCCCTGAGCCGTTCGATCAATATCCAAGGGCCAGGCGCGAGGCGGGAGGGTTCGAGTGGTCACGGATGGCCCAGATGGCCCCGTACTGCTTTGACCAGATCAAGGGTTAGGATTAAATCTCGAAGGGATTTAATCTCAGCCCTTCGATCATGATCGCGTGGACAGGGTGTCGTCCGGCACGTCACGCGTGTAAGGGGTACTTTGCCCCCTTCGTCCCCAGCGCCGGTGGGTTCGGGCGCGACGGCGACAGCGAGCGCCTAGGAGTCTTGCTACCGACGGAAATGGAACGAGGGGAGCAAGGGGAGTGTGATGGTACCGGAGATGGCGACGACAGGCGACTGACGGCGACCGGCGATGAGGGTAGACGAAGGAGGGCTTCGAGTCAACGACGACGATGGCGATCCAGTGGTCCTCACGGTCAACGGAGACGTGGCCGAGGACGGGAGGTCGACGACGGTCTCGACGGTGGTGGTGGCATGGACAGTGGCGGCTTGTGTCAGCGGCGAGCGGTGGTTGGAGGCGAAGCAGAGGTGAAGGCCGAAAAGTGGGCGGCAACGCTCTGGAATGCACTGGCTTGGGCTACGGGGTGTAGGCGGAGTGCGGTGGCTCGAAGGGGTTAAATAGGGTCGTTGGCGGCGGCCAAACGGAAGGGAACTAAGGGTTTCCCCATTTTCCGGTGAGGGTTTCAATCTCACGGCCAAGCTTCCACATATGAGAATATGCGTCGGCTAAGAAGGGAAAGATATTGTCGGGGTCGGAGGAAGAAAGTCCAAGGCGGATCCCGGTGGATATGGGCGGCCGGCGGCGAGAAAACGGAAAGTGGTCGCTGGTATGGAAGCGGGGTGATCACCTTCCAACGAAGAAGACGAACCTGACAGGTGACCCCCACCTATCAGTGGCCGAGTGCGCAGCCAACAGCGCCGAAAGGCGGGCCATAGCTGCCAGGGACCGAAGGCGAGGGGGACAGGCTGATAGGTGGGCCAAGCTGACGCGGGCGCGGGAAAAGAGAGAGGGGGCGTGCGCCGACAGGTGGGCCCCACCTAGTAGTGGCGCAGCGTTGGGTTGGGCCGGGTTTGAAGCAGATTGGGGGTTGGCGGCCCAATAGGATTTTAAATGTATTTTTCAATTAAAATAATTCCAGTAATTCATTAATTTGATTAAGGGTTGAATCACTGTGGATAAAAATTTGTAAAAATTCCTAAAATTATGTCTTGGCCTCTAGATTCCACCATAAATTTTCCAAGTTAAAATTTGAAGTATTTTCTCTTGTTTGGCTTTAATAGTGTTCTTTTAGTATTTTCTCTAATTAAATAAATTCTGTATATTCCAGAAAATCCATTTTCTTTATTTTATTTACTTTTAATTCTTTGGGATGTTACAATCCTATCCCCCTTACAGAGAATCTCGTCCTTGAGATTCGGATCAATCCTCGAATAACTCTGGATGTTGAGCTTTTAGTTCCTCCTCTTTTTCCCATGTAGCTTCATCTACGGGATGATTGCTCCACTGAACTTTACATAAGCGGATGACGCGACTCCTGGTGGTCCTTTCCTTGACTTCCAAGATTCTGACGGGCTTCTCAACATAGGTCAGATCCTCTTGTATATTCAATTGCTGAAGGTCAACTTGCTCTGTTGGGACTCAAAGACACTTCTTTAGCTGCGATACGTGAAACACATCATGTACCCCAGCCAATGAGGGTGGTAGATCTAACTGATAAGCGACCTCGCCTTAACATCAGATAATGAGAAAAGGTCCAACGTACCGAGGTGCTAACTTTCCTCTCATGTTAAACCGTTGAGTGGCACGGAGGGGAGTAACTCAAAGGTAAACATGATCTCCCTCTTCAAAGGATAAATCTCGACGGCGATTGTCCGCATAGCTCTTTTGTCGAGATTGGGCTGTCTTGAGTCTGTCTTGGATGATCCGTACTTTCTCTTCAGCTTCCCAAAGGATGTCCGCTCCAAAAACTTGGGATTCACCGGTCTGATACCAAAGTAGAGGTGTTCTACCCTTGCGTCCATATAGAGCTTCGAATGGAGACATCTGAAGGATGGCTTGATATCTGTTATTGTACAAAAAATCAATGTACGACAAACTTTTGTCCCAAGTTCCTCCAAAGTCCAATGCACATGCTCGGAGCATATCCTCCAATATCTGATTCACCCTCTCAGTTTGTCCATCCGTCTGAGGGTGGTATGCTATGCTGAAGTTTAGTCTTGTTCCCATTTCATCTTGAAGGTTTTTCTAGAACCGAGACATGAACTGACTTCCTCTATCAGAGACTATCTTCTTAGGTACACCATGGAGGCATACTATGCGGGCCATATACAACTCATCTAGTTTAGGCCCACTAAAGGTCATCTTGGCGGCTATGAAGTGGGCTACCTTCGTTAGCCGATCAATGATTACCCATATGGAATCATAACCAACTTGGGTCTTTGGGAGTCTAGTGATGAAGTCCATACCGATCTCTTCCCATTTCCATTCATGCACTTCAAGTGGTTGTAACAGCCCTGCTGGTCTCTGGTGCTCTGCCTTTACTCATCGGCAGGTTTCACACTCTACGACAAAATGAGCAATCTCTTTCTTCATGCTAACCCACCAATATCGTTCCTTTAGGTCCTGGTACATCTTTGTACTCCCGGGGTGGATGGAGTACAGAGTGTCATGGGCTTCCCTTAGAATAATGGTTTTTATCTCTAGTTTATCGGGCACACAGATCTTGGTTCCGAACCATACGGTGCCATTCTCGTCTTCTGAAAATCCTGGGGCCTTGCCCTGCCTCATGATCTTCTTAATTACGAATATGTCTGGGTCTTCCAACCGAGCTTCCCGGATCTGCTCGAACAGGACTGGTCGGGCCTCGAGGGTGGCTAGGTAGGCTCCTGTGGTTATCCCAAGGTTTAACCTTTCCATCTCCTTATATAACAAAGGCGCGTGATCCTGAATCACGATGGTGGTACAATATCCTTTACAACTTAATGCATCAGCTACCACGTTTGCTTTGCCGGGATGGTAGTGAATGCCTAGGTCGTAGTCCTTTATCAATTCTAGCCATCTCCTTTTCCAAAGGTTGAGATCCGGCTGCGTGAAAATATACTTCAAACTCTTGTGGTCCATAAAAACTTCGCACCGGTTTCCAACCAAATAGTGCCTCCATATCTTTAGGGCATGCACTACAGCGGCCAATTCTAGGTCAAGTGTCAATTGCCGAGAGGCGTACGAGACAACTTTCCTGTCCTGCAAAAGAACACATCCCAAACCCTGGCGAGATGCGTCACAATAGACATGGAAGTCCTTCCTTATATCTGGTAGGGTCAGTATGGGTGCTGACACTAGCCGTGTCTTGAGGGTCCGAAAACTTTCCTCGCATTCGGGAGTCCATTCAAACTTCTATCCTTTCTGCAATAGCTTGGTCATAGGCTTGGCTATCTTGGAGAAATTCTCAATAAATCGTTGGTAGTATCCTGCTAAGCCTAGGAAACTCCGTATCTCAGATACGTTGGTGGGTGGCAGCCAATCTGTAACTGCTTCCACGGTGGCAGGGTCTACCGCGATCCCTTGTGCAGAGATAATGTGTCCTAGGAACTTCACTTCCGCCGTCCAAAATTTACATTTGTTGTACTTGGCGTACAACTGATGTTCCCTGAGTTTTCCTAGGGTCAACAGGATGTGGGTCTCATTCTCCTCTTTGTCCTTTAAATAGATGAGAATGTCATCTATAAACACCACGATAAACTTGTCCAAATATTCCATAAACACCTTGTTCATCATATTCATGAAGAAGGCCGGGGCGTTGGTCTAACCAAAGGTCATGACGGTGCACTCATAAAGTCCATAGCGAGAGGTGAATGCTGTCTTGGGTATGTCTTCCTCTCGAATCCTCAGCTGATGATAACCAGACTGTAAGTCGATCTTGGAGAACACAATGGCTCCTTTTAGCTGATAAAATAGATCATCGATCCTGGGTAGTGGGTACTTGTTCTTGATGGTTATCTCATTCAGGGCTCGATAATATACGCACATACGCTTAGCCTTATCTTCCCTCTTCTCGACGAAGATGACGGGGGCTCCCCATGGGGATGTGCTGGGTCTGATATATCCCTTCTTCTCAAGATCTTCAAGCTACTGCTTCATTTCTGCTAGCTCATTGGCGGCCATGCGATAAGGTTGCTTGTAAATAGGAGTGGTTCCGGGTACTAGATCGATCCTGAACTCGATGTCCCTCTTGGGTGGCATCCCTGGTAAATCCTCCGGGAATACATCCGGGTACTCGCAGACTAATGGTATTTCCTCCAAGATAATCTGGTGTAGGTGAGGTCTACCGGGCTTCTGACTTGGCATCTGAAAGGAGACGACCGTTCCTTCTTTACTGGTCACGGTTACTTGCCTTCGGGCACATCTTATCACCCCTTGATGTTTGTTGAGCCAGTCCATTCCTAGAATCAGATCCAAACCTTGGATTTCTATTAGAATGGGGTCAGCCCAAAATATGGTACCTTGGATATCTACCCATACTCTCAGACTATAAGAGTGGGCTTGGGCTTGTTTGCCTGGGGTGGCTATCAGTACCGGTCTTGCTAATTCGCATTTGTTTAGGTTATATTTTTCCACAAAAGTTGTTGAAATGAAAGAATGTGTAGCTCCAGTGTCAAAAAAGACCACTGCATGTGCTGAATGTATGGTGAACTTACCCATGACGATCTCCAGTGTAGCATGTGCTTCTTTGGTGGAGACATGGTTGACGCAGGCGCAGACGGCAGGATTGGCCGCGACTCCTTGCGGATGCTTGGGGTGGGGGCACTGGTGGGAGTAATGCCCTTCTTGGCGGCAGTTGAAACAGATCACGGGCTTGCCGTGCTTGTCACACAGGACCTCTGCTTTCTTGGCAGGGGCAGGTGGAGCAACTGGTGCGGTGGGAGCGGGGCGAGGATGTCCTGCTCCCGGGTTGTTGGCGGGTGGAGCAGGCCGATAAACTGGGCGCGGGTGATATTGCGGCGCCGGTGGGGGAGGTGCATAACGTGGCCTCTACGCCATTCCCTGATTCTGGCAGAAGGCGATCATTCTCTTCTTCTTCAGGTCGACCTTGTTCTGCTCGTTCTCCTGAATGATAGCCTTGTTGACCAACTTCTGAAAGTTGGCGTAGTCTCTGGAGACCAACTGAAGGGAAAGCTCATCCTTCAGCCCCTGGAGAAACTTGGACTGCCGGGCCGTATCTGTACAAACTTCCTCCGGCGCATACCGGGCCAGCCGGTTAAACTCGTGCAAATACTCAGTCACGGACCTGCTTCCTTGTTGCAGGTCCCTAAACTCTTGCTGCTTTTGGGCAATTATGTTGTCGGGGACGTGGGCAGCGTGGAAAGCGGTGGAGAACTCTGCCCAAGTATGGACGTGTCCCTCCGGCAGAGTCTCACGCAGGTTATCCCACCATGCAGTAGCGGGTCCCTAGAGTTGGTGGGCAACGAAGGTTACCCTCTCCTGTTCAGTGCAGGTCAGGAGATCCAACTTCTTCCCAATCGTCCTTAACCAGTCACCAGCCTCGATGGGGTTGGTGGTGCTGGAGAAAGTGGGAGGGCGGACGTGGAGGAATTCCGACAGCTGTGAAGCTAGTGCCGGAGCGGGAGTGGCGGGACGTGGGGGCTCGGGCTGCTGTTGGTGCAGACGGAAGAGTTGAGCTTGTTGCTCCTGCATCTGATTCTGCTGTTGTTGCATCTGATTCAGCAGTGTGGCTATCAACTGGTTTTGATTGGCCATCATTTCGGCCAGAGTTGGGTGATTGGCGACTGCGGCCTGCCTTTGCCACGTTGCTCCCCATTGGAGCAGATTCCCATTGTCTCCTCCGTTCTGAGGAGCATCGGATCCTTGAGTGTTTGTCATCCTGGAGTTTTCCAAAACAGACATATATTTAGGGGGAACGGGACTAAGTTTTATTTCCAAAAAGTTTTGAACTTAGACTATTACACATAGATTCCTTATTTAGTCTTCACCCATGCCTTATATTTGACATGAGTGGCAATACAATCCAAGCAACAAAAAGGAAAAACAATCAACCGTAAAAACTACGTCTAAGGCAGCTCGGGGGACGAGTCGATCACGGGCTCGGCGGAGAGGGTCGGTGCAGGGGTAGTGGAGCTGGATGGCCTGATGGGAGGGGCACTACGGGAAATCCTCTTGGGCCTAACTGTGGGGATCTGGAGAGACTTCCACTTGCGAGGCAGAAGAGGAGCGACCTCCTCTAGGTCCTTCTGCAGCTCTCAGATCTGGTGGCGTAGCTGAGTCGTGTCGGTGACACTCTGGCATAGCAGCTTGTTCTGACTCCTCAACTCCTCCACCTCGGCAGTCAAGTGGTGGTCCTACTGAACCTGGCGACAGAGATCAGCGTTCTCACGGTTTAGGCTCTCTGATGAATGGCGGTAGAAGTCGATGGTGTCATGCTGACTATCTGCGTCGAGGACGGCCTTGGAATGAAGATTGTCCATTGCCTCCAAAAGTCTCATGGTGCGGGCGATGGCGGAGTTGCGCTGAGTGAGGGAGCTGATGTAGATGCTGCGGTGACTCCCAGGGGTATGCATGGGCATGAAACGGTAGACGGTGTCGCGGAGCTGGCCGTCGTAGACCAACCTGAGCTCGGCAAGGGCCTGGAGAGCAGCGCGCTGGCTGGCCACCACGAAGGAAGGTCCTCTGACCCGGTAATTGTGGGTCGTCTGCGTGGAAGGGCAGATGACGATGGTGACCTCATAGTAGCTCTCGTTCTCATTGGGGAAGACTCCGTGGAACATCGGCTCATGCTCAAAACCGAGGAAACTGACGAGTATGCGAAGCTCGCAGACAAATCCAGCCTCATCGCGGAGAGTCCCACTCATGGTATGAACCGGCATCTACAAAAGAGAGAAATTTTTGGTGTAAAAACTCCAGAAGATGATGTAGTAAGTAGTTTGTAAGAAAATACAGTTAATATAAGTCCTAAGGTCAGGTCTGTTTGGCTTCCTACAGTCAAGTCGACTCTGATACCATCTTGTAACACCCAGATTTAATAAATCCGGACCTTTATTGAAATTCCATAGAAAATCAATAAAACAAGACGTTCATCACACGACCACATACAATACGACAAGCATTCATGGTCCGTAGACCATATTAGTACAAAAGTGTTAAATTAAAAGAGAAACTAATAAAATAAGGGTCCTAGATGAACGCCTCCTTCCAGTCTCGCCTTGACTGGGTCGCTACTCCAGACCTTCATCCTCCTCGTAGTAGATGGGCTCTGGTGGTGTAAGTCAACGGGGGTGAGTACAATCGTACCCAGCAAGCCACCGGATGCAAATATAATGTAGAGTAATAACAAGGAAGGTAGTGGCTAATTTTGCCGAAAAGCATATTTGTAAAGCAATTAAATGTGATCAATTTATTAATATAGAAATGTAAACATGTGTATGCATCATCTTCTAACTCGAGGGGTACAGTCAGCCCACCCTCGCTCATCGGTCCTTACATGCCATGAATAAATCAAACATTCAAACAATTGTAAACTAACTACGAGAAGTCACACAACCCGCCCTTGACCATGGGCTCGGCTTTTCGAAAAGATTACATACTCTGATCAGAGGTGTACCACTTTACCCACAAGGCACGCACTCATCCCTTACACCATAGTGTAACGAGATGACCCATACCACGGGAACTCGTGCCAAAACCTTCCATATGGGACGCCTCGACCCGACAGCACCCTCTTATGGGTTTCATATGGTGCCTCGACGCGTCGAGCAAAAACCATACCCCCCTTGAGCCACGTCGGTACAAGTCAACCGCAGGTTGCCCCTTGCCCCCTCCACTATGGTGCATCGAGTCGGTTTGTTCCATACTTACAGTTAGGACTTACCCATTAGACTTGTGGTTAGTACGGAAGTGCTTTGCAACAGATCCCGCAAACCGGTCCTTATAGTGCCCCGGGTGCGACCAACCAATGCCCTAGCTTGCACCCGGAACCCACCATACTTATAACATAGCCAACTCCAGCAGAGTCCAGAGACGAGAATAACAGGGAAATACATATAATAGAATCCATCTATCTACGACACATTCTTTTTATCCTATAGCAGTTGTGTCGGTACATTGGACACTAGCTAATATAATATTGTAGAGTGACAAGGAGTGTAGGCTCAATAAGCATGGCTTGGGTTTACACACAAGGACGGGGATCTAATAAATATAGTGTAAGGCTTGAGATTAGACTAATGCAATATTATCCTATGAGTTATAGCGATAATTTATTAAAACATGGGCTCAATGATGATCAAAATAGGGGTTGTGACTTGCCTTGCTCAGCAAATGGTGAAGGTGGAACCTCGGGGTAAAACTCCGGCTCCTCGACGATCTCGTAGTCTTCTCGATACGGAAAAATTAAACATAGAATTCAATAAACAATCAAACTAGCACAAAGTATAAACATACAAGTTTATGGTTTTACATAAGGGGAATTAATCCTTTTTATTCTGATGTTATGCTGAAAAATATTAAGGATTAAATTTTAGGGATTTTCCTGATTTATTTATTGAGTTATGAATTTTATTCCTAAAGGGATTTTATTCATTTATTTAATAAGAATATTTTTTCCAAAGTAACATCTGTTTTATGGCATAAATATGTAGATAATAAAAGAGGAATTTAACAAAATTTGAATGGTGAAATTTGGAGTTAAAATGAGCAAGTTATGAATTTTCAAAGATTAAATCAATTTCTGAATTTTAATTTTAAACAGAAAATGAGTTCTGGTCCACGGTGTGCCGGGCCCACGGTGAACCGTTGTACTGTGCGTGTGGACCCGATCACCCTGAGCCGTTCGATCAAGATCCAAGGGCCAGGCGCGAGGCGAGAGGGTTCGAGTGGTCACGGATGGCCTAGATGGCCCCGTACTGCTTTGACCAGATCAAGGGCCAGGATTAAATCCCGAAGGGATTTAATCTCAGCCCTCTGATCATGATCACGTGGACAGGGTGCCGTCCGGCACGGCACGCGTGTAAGGGGTACTTTGCCCCCTTCGTCCCCAGCGCCGGCCGGTTCGGGCGCAGCGGCGATGACGACGACGAGCGCCTAGGGGTCTAGCTACTAGCGGAAATGGAACGAGGGGAGCAAGGGGAGTGTGATGGTACCGAAGATGATGATGGCGAGCGACTGACTGCGACCGGCGACGAGGGTAGACGAAGGAGGGCTTCAGGTCGACGACGGCGATAGCGATCCGGTGGTCCTCACGGCCAACGGAGACGTGGCCGAGGACGGGCGGTCGACGACGGTCTCGACGGTGGCGGTGGCATTGACAGTGGAGGCTTGTGTCGGCGGCGACAGCGCTCTGGAATGCACTGGCTTGGTCTACGGGGTGTGGGCGGAGTGTGGTGGCTCGAAGGGGGTTAAATAGGGTCGTCGGCGACGGCCAAATGGAAGGGAACCAAGGGTTTCCCCATTTTCCGGCGAGGGTTTCCAATCTCACGGGCAAGCTTCCACATACGAGAATACGCGTCGGCTAAGAAGGGAAAGAGATCGCCGTGGTCAGAGGAAGGAAGTTCGAGGTGGATCCCGGCGGATAGGGGCCGCCGGTGGTGAGAAAACGGAAAGTGGTCGCCGGTATGGAAGGGGGGTGATCACCTTCCAACGAAGAAGACGAACCTGACAGGTGACCCCCACCTGTCAGTGGCCGAGTGCGCAGCCAACAGCGCCGACAGGCGGGCCACAGCTGCCAGGGACCGAAGGCGAGGGGGAGTGGCTGATGGGTGGGCAAAGCCTGGCAGTGGCACGGCGTTGGGTTGGGGCGAGTTTGAGGCAGATTGGGGGTTGGCGGCCCAATAGGATTTTAAATGTATTTTTAAATTAAAATAATTCCAGTAATTCATTAATTTGATTAACGGTTGAATCACTGTGGATAAAAATTTGTAAAAATTCCTAAAATTATGTCTTGGCCTCTAGATTCCACCATAAATTTACCAAGTTAAAATTTGAAGTATTTTCCCTTGTTTGGCTTTAATAGGGTTCTTTTAGTATTTTCTCTAATTAAATAAATCTTGTATATTCCAGAAAATCCATTTTCTTTATTTTATTTACTTTTAATTCTTTGGGATGTTACACTCCTCTACTTGAAGGCTATGAGGCCGGACATTCATTTTTCAGTATGTCTGTGCGCTCCTTTTCAGGCTTCTCCATTGGCTTCATATCGTCAAGTTGTTAAGCGCATACTAAGGTACCTCAAGCATACTCTTGAATTTGGCATTTGGTATTCTGCATTTTATTATTTGTGCATGAGAGGTTTTTCGGATGCCGATTTTTCTTGTTGTCGAATTGACGGAAAAAGTACCTTCGGTCCTTGTCATTTTCTGGGTTCTTCTCTTGTGTGTTGGTCTTCTCGCAAATAGTCTAGCGTTGTGCACTCTACAACTGAGGCTGAGTATGTAGCTGCGGCTAGTTGTTGCCCACATATTTTGTGGATGGTTTCTACTTTACGAGATTTTGGGTTGGATTTTAAGGGTGCTCCTCTGTTTTGTGATAACACTAGTGCGATTAGCTTAGCAAACAACCCAGTACAGCATTATAGGACCAAACACATTGATATGCATTATCATTTCTTAAGAGTCCACAATGAGAAGGGAGATATTGAATTGCGTTTTGTTGATACCTAGAACCAGCTTGCTGATATTTTTACCAAGCCTCTTGATGCTTCACGCTTTGCATTTTTGAGATGAGAGCTTGGTGTTTGTCATCCTTATGGCATCTTGTGAGGGGGAGTTGTGTATCATTGCGTAAGCTTCTATCATATGATTAATTGCTTTTACAAGTACATGCTTTATTATGCCTTCAAAGTATTTTCTTTGATACTGTTGATTATACTCTTCTTGAATACATATGATATATGTTATGAGCATGACTTTTATTTGTGAAAAATTAAACATGATCACTGCTTAGTCTGGTAACTAGCATGTATAGGTTGAGTGTACTTGCTATCTTTTACATGCCTTGGTAGCTAAGTTCTTTATACTTGGATGCAAACATGCAACTTGAACATCTCAAAAGCTTTATATGAAAATATTGTGCTGAAAATAATAAATAAATAAATAAATAAAATCATCATAAGATTGATATCCATGCCTTTTTGTGCTGAAATTGAAAAGATCGAGGTGAGTTTGCATTGTCACACAAATTTGTTCTAGACCGCTTACCATAGTACTTTGGTATGAACTGGGACATTGAAGTGTTTGCCAAGACCTTAAGCTTCTGATGGTTTCAACCTAGGCTTAGCTTGGTCGGTTAGCATAAGGTTGACATGCAAATAACCCCTAGCACTAAAATAAAAAAATCATAAAGCTTAAATTAATTGCATAACAAGTTTGTTGAAGCTCATTTTGTTTGGATATGCTTACCTGGTTAGTATTTGTTAGCTTTTGCATCTCATGCCTTTCCATATCTAGTATGCTAGTCTGAGTGGTGATGCTTTTAATTGCTAAAAACTAAAAATGCTTGCTCATGCTCTTGTTTGGATAGTATTCAACTGAGTTTGTCATACAATACTTTTAGACAATATTCAAGGCAAATACTTGTTTTGTACTGTAATTGAAGTTACTCATGTTCCAGAAGCTTGCATTTACACTTCACCCTCACACCTCTCTTTGCATCGTGTTGTCATCTTGATGCTTGCATTTCTAAAGGGGGAGAATTCATAGCCTACTTCTGTTTTTGTCGAGATATTTTAACAAGTGACATGCTAGTTTTTGCTCTTTTCTAAGTTTTTATGGTCACTTGTGTTCTGAACTTGCATTTCATTCGGTTTCGTCTTTGAGTTGTCAATGCACTCATCAAAGGGGAGATTGAGAAACCAAGGGAGGCTTGCACTATGGTTTAATCTTGACGATGAGTGATTGACAAGTGTGTCTGCCTAATCTGTCTGGTTGTATGAGTAATGGTATGGGTTGCATGGAGGTGCATGTTTTGCTTGTCTCATGTGTGTAGGGTTGAGATGTTTGCCAACTGTCAATGGCGGGAGATCAGGGTCAGGCAGGAAGCTTGATGCCAGATGGTCAAGGAGGCCGGGTGAAGTTGGGGATGTTCTCAGGCGTACATGTTGAGATTAAGCAAGACATGGACAAATTGAAGATCAAGGCAGTGTGTTGACAAAGTCAGTGAAAGGGATGCTAGTGCAAGTGACAAGACGGCTCGAGGGATCGAGAGCGGGAGAGACTTGCTGGCGGTCGAGTTCGGGGATTGGTGATACATGTCGGCGATAAGGAAGGCTTTGTCGGTTTCGGCTGAAAACCGTCATATCAGAAAATATTTTTAAAATTCTAAGAAATAGGAGTTTATTTTTTAGTTTAGTCGTCTAGATTAAATGTAATCTTTTAGTATTATCCTGAATTTTTAATTCTGAAAAAATACTAAAAGAATAGGTTAAAAGTTGTAATAAAATAGGTGTAGACTTTTGTGTATTTTTTCTGAATTTTTAATTCTAAAAAATACACAAGGATATTTAGGTAATTCCATTGTAATTAAACCCTAATGACATTTTGGGAAATACCTTTATAGGTTTGCCTATAAAAGAGATCCCATGCCTAGGGGTTTAGGGAGGGACTTTTGAGGTTGAATAGAATTCCAGAAAATTCCTTTTATCTCTATTTTGCGGTTGTTCACTATTGCTCACCATATCTGTTCCGTTGTCGCAGTTCATCGCCCAAGCGCCAGCCACCGTCGCCACTGGAGCAAACTGCCGGAAGTGCCACCGCAGCAGGCCAAGGTATTGTTCCGGTTTTTCCAGAGATACATTGTGTGTTGGTTTTTCCTCTAGACACCTTCTACTTCCATGCGAAATTGCATGACGGGCTACAGAAATTGCCCAGTTATTCTTTCCATTGTCGGAGTTGCCAGGACTGTTGCCGGTCTTTTTCAAATCTATTGCCAAGCACTATACCTTGCTTTTCCCGTGTTTGATCTCTGGTTTATTTAGTGATTTTGCTCTAGTTTTGTTTCCTGTTCACCGTCCAGTGCTAGAAACTGTTTATAGGGTTGCCGCCGGTATTCACAGTACTCATGAATATTGGGGCTTGAGCATAACTTGTTGATACTGCACAAGATCCTACAGTTTTTCAATCTGGTCTGGTGTTTGTTGTTGTTGGTTCTTCTCTGTAAATCACAACTGGCTTGATGTGTTGATTAAAAAAACTCGCTCCAGTTATAGAAGCGCTATATCATTGGTCGGAACAAATACTGCTTCTGATTCCTTCAGCTGTGTTCTGGAAGTTTTCTTTCTTGGTTCTGTTCCTCCGTAGTGTGCTCTTTCTCTTGTTGTTGAATTGGTGTCAACACAGTCATTATCTGCTGCCGAGCAACAGGGCACCGCTGAGTCTTGCATCTTCATTACTGGGGCACAACTCCAGGAGCAACCACAAGAAGACACCAGGTTCATGTGCATTCACTGTGCTGGTTGTCTTTCTGGTGTGTTACAGTCCTCTGCCATCTCTGTTGTGAGTGATTTTGTGATTGTAATTTTTGGCTGAGCATTGATCGGGTTGTCGGTCCTGCTGCAGAGTTGCCGATGTGAAGTTCAAAGAATTATTTTCATCTCCAGAGCAGTGAGTTCTTTTGCCATTGAAAGTGGTTCACCAGATTGTCTTGTTTTTTTTTCATTGAGTCGTCTCTGAGTTCATGGCTGCCCACAAGGGCACAGAGTTCTTTGTTCTACCTCTTTTTGCCTCTTAATCAGAAGAATCCTTGGAAATTTTTCTGTTCTATTTTCAAGAATTGACTTCTGGTTCTTTTCGGATGTACCTGATGCAGTACAAAATTGCTGGTCCTATTTCTTGCCTTTTCTAATATGAAGTTACTGAATTGAACTTCTAGTTGCTGAATCATTTCTTTTTGATTTTCTGGTCCAGTCGATGAATTAAAGTCCGATTAATGCAGTTCGGAGTTTCAAGTGCGGACTAAACGTAGTTGGCATTTCAAAACCCAACTAAGAAAGGGAGTCGGTATTTCATTGACTGACCAGGAAGAAAAATTTCTGGAAATATTTTGGAGTGCATTTTTTTAAAGGTGTGTTGGGTGATTTCAAAATACCGTCTATTCGCAACAATTTGACGAGGGGCCTATTCACCCCCCCTCTAGTCACCTATTTTGATCCTGCAGGTAGCAAGCATCACATATTGACCCTCGAAAGCGTACAAAATTAAATTTTTCATGAAACTTGATATACGCAAGCACTAGTCCCTTTACCACGCGCCGTCAGTCAAGCTTAAGGTGAGATACTTGCCACCCTTGTTGGTTAACTTGACATTTTCACTCGATCAAGTATCGGATTCATTTTTCTTTTAAAGGTGTGTTGGGTGATTTGAAAAGGTCATTTATTCGCAACAATTTGACTAGGGGCCTATTCACCCCCCTTTAGTCACCTATTTTGATCCTACAGGTACCTAGCAGCACATATTGACCCCCGAAAGTGTACAAAATTAAATTTTCATGAAACTTGATATACGCAAGCACTAGTCCCTTTACCACGCGCCGTCAGTCAAGCTTAAGGCGAGATACTTGCCACCCTTGTTGGTTAACTTGACATTTTCACTCGATCAAGTATCGGATTCATTTTTCTTTTAAAGGTGTGTTGGGTGATTTGAAAAAGAGGTCATCTATTCGCAACAATTTGACGAGGGGCCTATTCACCCCCCTCTAGTCGCCTATTTTGATCCTACAGGTACCTAGCAGCACATATTGACCCCTGAAAAGTGTACAAAATTAAATTTTCATGAAACTTGATATACGCAAGGACTAGTCCCTTTACCACGCGCCGTCAGTCAAGCTTAAGGCGAGATACTTGCCGCACTTGTTGGTTAACTTGATATTTTCACTCAATCAAGTATCGGATTCAAATCATGACTAACTCCTTAGTCATAGTGGCATGGCCATGCACTTTTCTAATCAAATACCTCGAGGGGCCTAGAGATGACTCTCCCGTTATTAGGAGGGTAAATTCCATCTTGACCGCTCATATCCCAAGACATGTTTCACAACACACCTGAAAACAACCCTTATTACTACCCTGTAATGGAATAACGTGAGGAAGCATCTGTAACGCCTAGATTTAATAAATCCGGACCTTTATTGAAATTCCAAAGAAAATCAATAAAAACAAGACGTTCATCATACGACCGCTTACAATACGCCAAGCATTCATGGTTCGTAGACCATATTATTACAAAAGTGTTAAAGCAAAGGGAAACTAATAAAATAAAGGTCCTAGATGAACGCCTCCTTCCAGTCTCGCCATCACTGGGTCTCTACTCTAGACCTTCATCCTCCTCGTAGTAGACGGGCTCTGGTGGTGTAAGTCAATGGGGGTGAGTACAATCGTACTCAGCAAGCCACCGGATGCAGATATAATGCAAAGTAATAACAAGGAAGGTAGTCGCTAATTTTATGGAAAAGCATATTTGTAAAGCAGTTAATGTGAACAAGTTATTAGTACATAAATTTAAACATGTGTATGCATCAGCTTCTAACTCGAGGGGTACAGTCAGCCCACCCTCGGTCAACAGTCCTTACATGCCATGGATAACACAATCATTCAAGCAATGGTAAACTAACTGCGAGAAGTCACACAACCCGCCCTTGACCGTGGGCTCGACTTTTCGAAAAGATTTAAACTCTGATCAGAGGTGTACTACTGTACCCACAAGACACGCACTCATCCATGCACACCAAAGTGTACGAGATGACACATACCACGAGAACTTGTGCCAAAACCTTCAGCATGGAACACCAATTCGATAACACCCTCTTATAGGTTTCATATGGTGCCCCGACACATCGGGCCAACACCATACCTCCCCTTGAGCCTCGTCAGTACAAGTCACCCGCAGGTTGCCCCTTGCCCCCTCCACTATGGTGCTTCAAGTTGGTATGATCCATACCTCTAGTTAGGACTTACCCATTAGACTTGTGGTTAGTACGGAAGTGCTTTGCAACAGATCCCGCAGAACGGTCCTTATAGTGCCCCGGGTGCGACCAACCAATGCCCTAGCTTGCACCCGGAACCCACCATATTTATAACTTAGCCAACTCCAACATAATCTAGAGACGAGAATAACAGGGAAATTCATATAGTAGAAATCCAACTATCTACGACTCGTTCTTTTATCCTATAGCGGTTGTGTCGGTACATTGGACACTAACTAATATACTATTGAAGAGTGACAAGGAGTTTAGGCTCAATAATCATGGTTTGGGTTTACACACAAGGACGGGGATCTAATAAATATAATTTATGGCTTGAGATTAGACTAATGCAATATTATCCTATGAGTTATAGCGATAATTTATTAAAACATGGGCTCAATTATGATCAAAATGGGGGTTGTGACTTGTCTTGTTCAGCAAATGGCGACGGTGGAACCTCGGGGTAGTACTCTGGATCCTCGACGGTGCCGTAGTCTTCTTGATACGAAAAATTAAATTCAACATTCAATAAACAATAAAAATCTCACAAAATATAAACATACAAGTTTATGGTTTCGAACAAAGGGAATAAAATCTTAAATATTCTGAAGTTAAGTTAAAAATATCAAGGGTATATTTTTAGGGGTTTTCCTGAATCATTTTAGTGAGATATAATATTTATTTCTAAAGGGGTTTTTATTCATTTATTTAATAAGAATATTTTGTGCCAAAAGAACATACTGTTTTTATGGCATAAAATATTAGAGAATAAAAAGATTGATTTAACAAAATTTGAATGGTGAAATTTGGAGTTAAATTGAGCAAGATATGAATTTTCAAAGTTTAAACAATTTTTCTGAATTTTATTTAAACATGAAATGGGTTCTGGTCCACGGTGAGCCATGCTCACCACGGACCAGCGCACTGTGCGCGTGGACCGGAGTCCACTGGACTGTTGGATTTAGATCCAGTGGCCAGGCGCAAGGCGGGATTGTTTAAGTGGCAACAGACGGTTGTGAGGGCTTGGTACCGGTTTGATGAGATCCAAGGGCCCAGATTAAATCCCATGTAGTTTCAATCTGCGCCGCTCAGATGCTATCGCACGACCAGGATTAAATCCGGCATGGCACGCGCTAAGGGACACGTACTCCCCTTTGTTCCCAGCTCCGGTGGGCTTGGGCGCAGCGGCGATGGCGACGGCGAGGGGCTATGCCCTCGGTCTCGGCAAAAATGGAAAGAGGAAAGAAAGGAGGTCACGACCATACCTGATATAGCGAATGCTTTCGGGTGGGTGGTGGCGACGCCGATCCGGTGGCGGACCGGCCCAATGGAGGCGAGGCTGGGGAAGGGTGGGGAGGTGGGGTCAGCGAGGACAGCGGCAGCTCGAGGCGGCGATGAGCGGCGGCCGGAGGTGAAGCAGAGGAAAAGGCCGAAAAATAGACGACGGCGCTCTGGTGGGTGACGGCTAGGGCTTAGGGGTGTGAGCGGAGAGCGGCGAACGGCGGGGTACTTTTAGGGGGGTCACTGGCATTGTTTTGGAAAGGGAAATGGAGGAAACCCGAGAGGGTTCCTACCATATTCCGTTGAGGCTTCCAAACGCATGGGCTAACTTCCATAAAGGCAAAACCGCGTTGGCTAAAGATGTTAGGTGGTCGCCGGGGTCAGAGGAAAGGAGTCCGAGGCGGATAGAGGCGGCCAACGGCGAAAAAAGGAAGGTGATCGCTGGTATGGAAATGGGAGGGATCCCCTTCCAACGAAGAAGATGGACCAAACAGGTGGCCCCCACCTGTCGGCAGGCGAACGAAAAAGGAAAGAGGCTGACAGACGGGTCCAGTCGGTCAGAGTGGGAAAAGGTGTTGACGCGTGGGTCCAAGGCGTGCGCGCGCGGAGGAGGGAAGGAGAGGGCGCGCCGATAGGCGGACCCCACATGGCGGTGAGCGTGGGTTTGGACTGGGCTGGGCTGAGGGTGATTAGGGGGTTGTGGCCCAATAAGTTTTAAAATGTATTTTCTATTTAAAATAATTCTAGTAAATCAATTATTTGTTTAAGGCTTGAAGTACTATTGCTAAAATTTTGTAAAAATTCTCAAAAATATTTCTTGGACTCTAGATTCCACCATAAATTTATTAGCTTAAAATTTGATGTATTACCCCTTGTTTAGCTTTAATCGGGTTCCTTTAGCCTTTTCTTTAATTAAATAATTCTTTTAAATTTCTGAAAATTCATTCTCCTTATTTTATTTATTTTTAATTCCTGGGATGTTACAGCATCTAATGTCACTACGCATTCTGGAATCAAATGACGATCTCAAGTCTAAGGACTCTACAGGTACACAATTTGAGATGACAAATGTTGGCACATTACAATAACAATCCCAATAATATCTCAAGTAGGTCTGACCAACACCATATTCACCAACATGTGTCCACATCACTGATTTGACATCTCTATGTATATGATCCGTGAAACACAACCATCAATCAGTAAGATGTGTTAATCCATGTATCATCACTATCCCACATGATGACAAGATTAGGGACCCCTTTTGAACAACATCGTCACAAAGCAAATAGTTTCACATAACAAGTCGTACTCATTAATTAAATGCAAATGATATTTATTCAAGGAACAAAATAACACTTATCCTCATACATTAGCATAGACTCTACTAGCATCTTCCACAAACACATTACTCACTCACACAAGTATCTAATACCCATGGAGCTCATATGAGCCTCTTGCTTGGGCTGTGGAAGAGGCTTCGTCAATAGATCCACCATGTTCAAACCCGTGTGCACCTGGCAAATCTTGAAATCACCGATCTCAATGATCTCGCAGATCAGGTGATATCACCGAAGTATTTGTGTGGATCAGGTGTACACAGCATGGCATACATGATGGATCCAATTGCGGAGGCATACGGGATAACACTCATCTTCTCTAGCTCATCAGGGGTAATAGCACACCGAATCTTACTAAGAGAAATACCATGTGACATTGGCAGAAAACCCTTCTTAGAATTCTGCATTTTGAACCGTTTCAAAACCATGTCAATGTACATACTTTGGCTTAATCCAATTAACCATTTTGATCTATCTTTATAGATCTTTATGCCCAGAATGTATGCTGCCTCTCCAAGATATTTCATTGAAAAACTATTTTTCAGTGAATTCTTGACAGCATTCAGCAAAGGAATGTTGTTTCCGATCAACAATATGTCATCCACATATAGGACCAGAAACACAAGTGAGCTCCCACTAGCCTTTTTGTAAATGTAAGGCTCTTCTTCGTTCTTGATGAAGCCAAACCCTTTGACTACCTCATCAAAACAAAGATTTCAACTCCGAGAAGCTTGCTTCAATGCATAAATAGACTTTAGCAACTTGCAAACTTTCCCAGCATTCCCTAGACCGTCAAGACCTTCTGGTTGTGTCATGTACACATCCTCACTTTGGTTTCCATTCAGGAAAGCCGTATTGACATCCATTTGTCATATCTCATAATCATAAAATTTGGCAATATCTAGGATGATCCGAATAGACTTAATCATAGCAATGGGCAAAAATGCTTCATCATAATCAACGCCTTGAATCTGTTTGAAATCTTTCACCACCAATCGTGCCTTATAGATGTGAACATTTCCATCAATGTCTATCTTTTTCTTGAAGATCCATTTACACTCAATGGTTTTTACACCATCGGGTGGATCAACCAAGTTCCAAACTTGGTTAAGTCGCATGGATTCCAACTCGGATGTAATGGCTCCAAGCCATTTCTCAGAGTCTGGTCCCATCACTGCATCCACATAGATCTTGGGCTCGTCGTTGTCCAACAACAATACATCGCGATGCTAGTGGTCAAGAACATGTACCTCTCTAGCGTATGGACTACTCTCCCAGACCTTCATGGGGCTGGCACATCTACAACAGGATCTTCAACAGCTTGCGCCTCCTGTTCTGGTTCAGTGGGATTTGGAACAATTTCCAGTGGCTCTCGAACCCCTTAAAGATGCATTGTCCTCCCACTAACCTCTTTCGAGAGAAACTCTTTCTCAAGAAATACACCATTCCGAGCGACAAACACTTTTCCCTCTTCTCTATTATAGAAACAGTATCCTTTGGTTTCTCTAGGATACCCCACAAAGAAGCACTTGTCAGACTTAGGACTGAGCTTGTCTGACGTCATACGTTTGACATACGCCTCACATCCCCAAATCTTTAGAAAAAATAAACTTGGACGACTCCCAGACCACATCTCATATGGCGTCTTCTCTACTGACTTAGATGGAACTCTATTAATCATGAAAGATGTTGTTTCTAGAGCGTGACCCCAAAAGGATAATGGAAGATCAATGTGACTCATCATGGATCGCACCATGTCCAACAAAGTACGGTTTTTCTACCCGGACACCCCATTCCATTGAGGTGTGCCGGGTGGAGTCAGTTGTGGAACAATTCCACACTGCTTCAGATGATCACTAAACTCATGGATCAAATATTCACCCCCACGATCCGATCGTAGAAATTTGTGGAATCGGAATGGCGACTAGAGGGGGGGTGAATAGGCGCCTCGACACTTTCTTTCGAATGTTTATAGCCTTGCTATTACATTCATATTGTGCCTTCTCAGTCTCTGAGGTACGAGTGTCAGGAATCACATACTGGGATGCAACAATGTCCCATATCACACTTCCTTGGCTAAGCAAATAAGCCTCCATGCACACCTTCCAATAAACATAATCTCGACCATCAAACATTGGGATTTTGGTGTTCCTTTCCATGTCGCCAAAACAAGGATCACAACCGGTTAAGGTCAACTCATGATCAAACCGGCTCTGATACCAATTGTGGGATCGGAATGGCGACTAGAGGGGGGCGAATAGGCGCCTCGACACTTTCTTTCGAACGTGATGTCCTACTCAAATCACCCAACGCACCTCTAAACACTCAATATCAAGATTTAAACCAATCAGCACAAGTTTGAGCTCAACTAGATTCAAAAACCCAAAAGCCGCTGTGTTTCAAGATTTTTAATCAAGCAATAGCAAAACACACACACACAAGATCAATTCAAATTTGTAGTAATGAATCAGCTCATTTCAACCAATCTCAAATGAAACCCTTGAACTTCTGAAATTTGTCGGACGATGAATAGTAAAAGTGAATCTCAACAAAATTTATGTTTTGGACCAAATTTTGTTCTTCAAGTTCAGATTAATTTCAATTAGAATTTTTGCTGGAAATCAGATTCCCCTTTACGCTAAACAGTATTATCGGCATGCCTGTTGCTTGTCCGAAATCAGAGCTGAACCCCTGTAGTGATTCATCCAAACATCTTCCAAGGGCTCTTCTATTTTGATTGTAATATTTTGGCAGATTGAAATTGGTTTCCTGAGTTCACTATACTGATATTATCACTTGAGCAAATTTTGTTTTCAAGCTTTCAGACTTCACACAGATTCAAATCAGAACATGACTATATAATAGTTCAAAACTGATTTGATTCATATTTTACTAGATCAGAATTCAATTGTATCTCAATCAATCAAAACAATAACTGAACAGAAACAGTTCTGTTACAATTACAGATAACCCCAACTTGCAGATATTAAAAATTAAACCACTGGAAACTATATTAAATTTCTGAAACACAAACTTTATCTATTAAGACAGTTCAAACAAATCAGAATAGACTATGAAACAATTGGATAAACATCAACTATAAACTGAACACAGAATTACTATTAATTAGAACTGAAAAACTGCACAATCCCTATTCTTTGTCAAGACTCCAACTCATACTGACTTTTACTGAATTTTGATTGAAATGTTGAGGTAACATTTGATTTTCAGTGCACACAAAAGTTTCAGTGCAAAACTTCCAGATGAAATGACTGAACCAATTTCACTTAGAACTAAAACAGATTCTGAATTCATTGAAGTGTCAAGCGGCTCCGATGATGGGACGAGTCCTCTGGAGGCTGGGATGGTGGCCGGCCCTTCATCGGCCCCCATGATGGTGGACCCCCCTGCTCCCGCCAACCTTCCAAGCAATGAACATGACTCCTAACTCCTGGCCTGTGCGCCGCTTTTGGTTTCTGTTGTTCAAACTTTGCTGGCCTGCGTGCCTTTGGTGGCCTCTGTTTGGCCTGTATTTTTGGAGACTCGTGGGCTTCCCCCGTTCTGGCCCAGGTTACATGGCCCGACTTGTTATTTTCCTGCATGCTTGCTTCGTTTTTTCCTCCAGGCTGGGTTGGCGTTTGCCTCAGCCCCCCCTCTGCATTTTGCTTCCTTCCATGACTGCCTCCAGATCCTGGAATGTTGTTAGCTGGAACGTTCGGGGTCTGAACTCTGCTCCTAAGCAGCTCGCCGTCCGCAACCTCTTAGCCTCCTCTTTTGCGGATATCGTCTGCCTCCAGGAGACTAAATTGGCGGCCCTTGTCCCCTCCTCCGTTAGGAAATTCTGTCCCAAACGTCTGGACAGCTTCCTCTTTTCCCCTGCTTTGGGTTCCGCTGGGGGCCTTTTCATTGCTTGGAATAGCGCTAAATTCTCTGGCTCCCTTCTCTCCTCTTCCCACTTCCAGCTCACTATCACCCTCACCTCCTTACTCAATGGCGACTCCTGGAAGCTCTCTAATATCTACGGGCCCTGCAGGGCCTCTGAGCGCCCTGCTTTCTTCTCTTGGCTGAACTCTCTCCTCCTTTCTTCTTCTGAGGACTGGCTCTTCATTGGAGATTTCAACCTCTATCGCTTCAGCGAAAACAAGAACCGAGGCCCTCTTAACAGAAGGAATATGGCCTCCTTCAATGATGTCATCAGCTCCTTGGGCCTCCAGGAAATCAGCCTCCGGCACAGACAATTTACGTGGTCTAACAGACAGAATCCCCCTACCCTTGTCCAGTTGGATTGGTGCCTTACCTCTTCGCATTGGGCTAATTCGTTTCCAAACACCTCCTTCTCTGCGCTCCCCAATGGCTGCTCGAATCATTGCACTTGCCTTGTTTCAATCGGCACGACTATTCCTAAGTCCACTGTTTTTCGCTTCGAAAATTTCTGGACCAAATTCTCAGATTTTCTTCCCTTGGTTCAATCCTGTTGGAACAAAGGGCCTCCTTTGCTCGACCCTGCCAAACGCATCGCTCAGAAGTTGAAATCCCTCCAGAAGGTCCTTTCAGTTTGGCAGCGTAAGCATAGAGGTTTCAGCCTTTGGATTAGGAATACCTCTATCATCATTAGTTTCCTAGACAGAATGGAGGAGTTCCGCTCCCTCTCTCCTTCAGAATTTCGCTTCAGGATTCTTCTCCAGGATCACCTTGCTTCCCTTCTTGACATCAATAACTGCTACTGGAAGCAGCGTTACACCATTCGTTGGACCAAACTGGGGGATGCTAGCACCAAGTTTTTTCACTCTGCTGCTACTTCAAGGCGACGCCGCAATACAATCTCCTCTATCAAGCTTGCCAATGGAACGTGGGTTTCTCAGCATGAGGACAAAGCTGAAGCTTTCCTGGATTTTTTCCTCTGCAAAATGGGCTTTTCGGGTCATCCTCGCATGGACTTTGATCTGGCCCAGCTGGTTCCCAGGGCTCAGGGTTTGGACCACCTGGCGGCAGACATTTCCGTGTCTGATCTGGATCTGGCCATCCAGTCTTTACATCCTGACAAAGCTCCTGGCCCAGATGGGTTCAACGGCTCCTTCTATAAAGCTTGTTGGCCTATTCTCCGGCAGGACTTCGTCGACCTTGCCCTCCATTTCTCCTAGTGTGACATCCAGCTTCACCCCATCAATGGCTCGTATATTGCTCTCATTCCCAAGGGTCCCTGCCCTTCCTCTGTCAAAGACTACCGCCCTATCTCTCTTATGAATACCAGTGTTAAAATCATCTCAAAAATCCTTGCCAACAGACTCCAAGGAGTCATCTCTAATCTTATTCACAAAAATCAGTACGGTTTCGTCAAAGGTAGAAGCATTCAAGACTGTCTCGCTTGGGCCCTGGAACTTTCGCACAGATGCAAACAGTCTACCTACGATACCGTCATCCTAAAACTAGACTTTGAGAAAGCCTTTGACACCATAGAGCACTCAACTATTTTTCTCATGATGACTCAGTTGGGTTTCCCCAACAAATGGATTCGTTGGATTGAACTCCTCTAGTCCTCTGGCTTCTCCTCTGTTCTGCTTAATGGCGCCTCTGGTAAATTTTTCCATTGCAAAAGGGGTGTGCGCCAAGGGGATCCTCTTTCCCCGCTCCTCTTCGTCCTGGCGGTTGACCTCCTCCAACACATAATTAACAGGGCCTCCAGCTTGAAGTTCATTCAGGGTCCTAAATGTCATCCTCCAAACCTTGACTTCCCTATTGCTCAATATGCTGATGATACCATCATTTTTCTCCATGCGGATCAAAAGAACCTCTTTCACCTTCGTGGTATCCTTCACACTTTCTCCCAATCTACTGGGCTTAACATAAATCTCTCCAAATCCACCATCACGCCAATCAATGCCGATCCTCAGCAGGGTGAGCTCCTGGCGGCCACCTTCGGCTGCCCCTTAGCCCCTCTCCCCTTCACCTATCTTGGGCTTCCCTTGGGGGTCTTGAAGCCTAAGCCTGCTGATCTTGCCTTCCTCATTGACAATGTTGAGAGAAAATTGTCTGCTCTTTCTCCCTGGTTATCCATGGCGGGACGTCTCCAAATAGTAAACTCTGTTCTCTCTGCTCTTCCCACCTTTGCCATGTGTACCTTCAAGATCCCAATCTCTATCATCTCCCGTATTGACAAAGCCCGGCGTAATTTCCTTTGGCATGGTCATGACTTTTCTGGCCGGAATTCCTCCAGAGTTGCCTGGCACAAAGTCTGTAAGCCCAAAGCCAAAGGGGGGCTGGGGGTCATTGATCTTCGCACCCACAACATTGCCCTGCTCCTTAAGCATCTTCATAAATTTTTAAGTCCCTCTCCCCCCTGGGCTAACTTGGTTTCTCTGCACTACGCTTCGGCTTCCTCCCCTCCTCATCTTTCTCCCGCCCGTGGCTCCCGTTGGTGGCGGGACATCCTTGCACTCTCAAATCTTTTCAGGGCAATCGCTAGTCCTTCCATCGGGAACGGCTGCAACACTGCCTTCTGGGAGGATGGGTGGTCTGCCACCCCCCTTCGGCTCCTCTTCCCCCACTTATTCTCCTTTGCTAAGCGTCGCACCTGTTCGGTTAAACACTTCCTCTCTCAATTTCCCTTGTCTTCTAACTTCTTCCTTCCGCTTTCCGTCGAAGCCCACAGTGAGTACCAGCTTTTGCTCCCCATTCTGGATTCCGTGATTCTCAGGGCCAACATCCCGGACAATTGGTCTTTTATTTGGCGCTCCTCCTCTTATAGTGCTGCCAACTTCTACAATTACCAGCACCACTTCATCCAGGTTCCTATTGCTTTTCGGTGGCTATGGAAAGCAAAGTGCTCCAACAAGCTAAAAATCTTCTTCTGGCTGCTGTTATTGGATGGCCTCAATACAAGACAGGTTCTTCGCAGGAAAAGAATCCTCAACTCTGCTGTGGATGCCTCCTGCTGTTTATGCTCATCTGGAGAGGAAGAATCGGCGGTGCACCTCTTCTTTGACTGTCCTTTCAGTCGAGAGTGCTGGGCTGTGCTGGGGGTCCCCTGGATCCCTCCTGGCACGATCCAGGATAGACTGGAAGCTTTGAAGTCGTCCCTCAGAACTTCCTTCTTTATGGATGTCATTGTAATGGGGGCCTGGTCCATCTGGTTAATCCGCAATAGAATGGTTTTTGATGGGTTTGCCCCCTCTCTCCTCTCTTGGAAGTCTCGCTTCCTCCTCACCTTTTCTGCTCAATCTCAACGTTTCTCTCCTTCTGTTAAGGATAGTCTGAAGCGTTGGATTGAAACCCTGTAATTTCACCTCCCTCGTTCTTGTCTCTTTGTTACCTGTTGTTTATTCTTATTTATAAAATCGTAAGTAGGAGCCTCTCCTACTGATTTGCCTCAAAAAAAAAATCTATCTAACATTCAGCATTCAGAACAGATTTCTTGATTTGAATCAAATCAAACATCAGCAAAACAGGATTCAAAACAGTTTCAAATACTCAAACCAATCTGATTGGATTTGATTCAAACACTCAAACTCAGCAGTATAAAATCTTGACACATTCTTGACAACTAAAATCTAAAAACAGACAACAGAATGAACACAGGAATTGAATTATACCTGGCTGAATATCAGATACCCAAGAATAGCAGTAAAACAGAGCTGACACAATTAAGGGCTAAACACTCCTAGTAATTTCTGAAAAACTTATCCAAGCCCACTGGATTTTCAGGAAAACAATAACCAGTAATTTAGGATGAATTCAGATGAGAACACAGATCAGATGCTACAGATAGTTCTCTGAAAACAGCACTTCAAAAACCTTCACCAGAATTCAGATTCAGAACAGGAGAAACAAAAATTACTTCTCAACAAAAGTCACTAGCATAACTGAAGCTATACTTGACCAATTTGAAAGATATGTCTATTCAATCATCAGATCAAGGATGAACTCAAAATAGACCAATAATCATGATCAAAACAGATTGTATTTCAGAACAAGGACTGGATTCTCAAATCTTTCTTGGTGAAAATCAGAATTAACTACTTGATATTTACACAAAATATTTAGTTCATCAATCAAACATGAAATCACTCAAAAACTACTTCAATGATCAACCAAAAACTTGATGAACACTTGATGAAACATTTCATCAAACATGGGAAGTGCAATATCAAAACAGGAAAACAGTTCCAGAAAATTATTTCAGCACTGTGGTGCCTACTTTGATCAGCAAAAGAAATACGAATACATCACAGAAAACCTTTGAAACTTTCAAAAATGGATCATCCAATTCATGCACAACAAACGTTACTTGGACATCTCACACAAGTTATGCACTGGATTCTCCAGAAAACGCAGCACAAAATCGAATTTGACCACAGAAAATGTACCTGCGCTGGATGCTGGAATTACAGTGTTGCCGAAAACACTGTGCAGATCCGAAAATTCTCACCTCAGCACTGTTCATCGTCCAATCTTCTTCAAACACATGTTTTCACAGCCATTTTGATTGGAAAAAATTGTCTCAAAGTGCTCAAATGGTTCAGCCAACATAGGGGGATAATATCCTACCAACTCCTTTTCTAGAAGTCCCCATTTGACACATAGACCCTTAGTAATTTCAGATTTAACAATTCTGAAAATTAACCTACAAAAACTAAAAGTAAAATTAAAAATTGACTCTCCTTTTAATATAATTTCAGAGTAGAACCACTCTAAAAAATATACCAAACGGTTACACTACAAAACTGAAAATTTAAACTAAAACTAGACACCTATTTATTGAATTAGCAAAAACAATAAACGTTTCGACGATTTTCAGCTAAAACCGACAAAGCCTCTTAGCCATTCGACTCGTGACAGCGCTTCGCGACTCCGAGCGCCAGCAAGCCACTTCCTCTCTCGATCCCCTCGAGCCGCCGGAATGCTTGTCCTGGCCTTCCTCTCGCGAACCCGGTCGACATGCCATCGCAATCAGTCGTCCATCCAAGTCTCACTCCGTCTCTTCGTGAACTCTTGAGATCTTCTCCAACTTCGCCCGGCCCCCTGATCCTCCGGCATCAAGCTCCCCACTCGACCGTCGATCACCCGCCGTCGACAGTCAGACAACATCTCCACCCTACACAAACAAGACAAGCCAAAACAAGAACGCGACGCACCGCCAAAACCCTCGGCAGCCAAACCTCCATTTCACATCAAAGCCCTCGATGCACTCAACTCACTCTCAATCACTCAACTGCTTAGACACTCATCCTTGTCAATCACTCATCATTCAGACTGAAACCACCCTTGGTTTCTCAAAATTTAATTGTCTCGCCCATATGATTTTGTACCTCATTCTGGAACTCCTTAAACTTTTCGAAGGATTCCCACTTATGCCTCATCAAGTAGACATAGCCATATCTACTAAAGTTTTCGGTAAAAGTGATAAAGTACTAAAATCATTTCCTAGCCGTGTGACACATTGGACCACACACATCAGTATGTACTATGGTCAATAGCTCACTCGCCCTCTCACTCTGTCTAGTGAAATGAGTCTTTGTCATTTTTCCAAGTAAGGAAGACTCACATGTGTCAAATGATTCAAAATCAAATAACTCCAAAAGTCCATCGCTATGGAGCTTCTGCATGCCCTTCTCATTTATATGACCCAAACGATAATGCCAGATGTAGGTAGGATTCAAATCATTGAGTCATTATTTCTTAGTACTAATGTTATAAACATGTGCATCATCAAGACTCAGAATATACAATCCATTCAATAATGGAAAAACACCATAGAGCATGCCATTCGAAAATATTGAACAACTCTTTATTTATAGCAAAAAATGGCATTAATGGTCAAACTAGGAAAAATACTGAAAAATGGTATTTTTGATCGAAAATATGCCAAACCTAGCACAGGCCGGTCTGACCGGCTATAGAAGGCTGGTACAACCAGCCATGTAGGCCCGGTCAGATCGGCCCCATGGGCTCGGTCAGACCGTCTAGGGGTTCAGAATATGAATCCGAAGTGGATTCGGGTGGTTTTTCTCCAAATCTTATCTCAACCGGATTTTGGCCGAATCCTACTGATATGTTGCGCTAGGGACCACCAGCCCACCCCATATAAATACTTCGGGCAAGGCCGATTCACGGCTGTATGACCAAAAGTAGCGACCAGAGGGGGGTGAATGGGCGCCTTAAAAATTCTTTCGAATAAATGGCCTGTTCCCAACACCCAACGCACCTCAAAAGACTAAGCAGCAGAATATGAACAGATTGCCTAAGTCTAAAGGTATCTAGCCTAGAAGCAACTGATGTTAAAAACAGAGAAACACCAATACAGTGCTAATAGACAAATAAACAGTATACACAATACATGGCAAGATAAACTTCTCAATGAATAATCCAAGTATAAATAAAGTGAGATGAGAAGTTACTGTTCAAATCTGTCTCCTGGTCGAAGCCTGCTTCGCTCGTCGGGGCCTGCTTCGGAGGTTAGTGGCGAAGTATGCCGAAGGCTGTTGTGAAAGTGCTGAAGGTTTGTTGTCTATCCTAGTTCGAGTGCAACTGAGAGCGAAGTATGCTTCGAAGCTAAGTATGTCAGTGTTGAAGCTTGCTTCGAACAGTGTACTTCGAAGGCTAGACTTCGAACAGAAAGCTTCGAAAAAGCTCATAGGAAAAAAACAACCTTCGAAAGAGTAGCGAAGCCTGACACACGACAGAGTAACCAAAATGAAGCCTACACTCTACCTTAGAAGAAGGATCGCTGAAGTGATAACCTTCGACACACACAGATCAACTTCGAAACGAAGTTTGTAAGAGTTGTCACACAAGAAATCGAAGGTGACAAACACACTTCGAACGACAAGCTTCGAACTCACAAGCTGCAACCCTCAAAAACGACAGCAGCAGAAAGATCTCAGAGACTTCACGTCGAGCGAATTATATTAGAGAGACTAGCTTCGAAGTCAACTTCGAACCCTGTCGGAGTATACCTTCGCACAGACGATCGAAGTATGTCAAGCTGACAGTGCACAAAAAAACGGACTTCGAAACTAACAACACAGGACACAACGTGAAGTCGAAGTTCAAGCGAAGCCCTCGAGAATGTCAGATCGAACCCTGCCTCACGGAGCTGAGGGACTTCGAACAGAGAGAAGGGGCTTCGCCAGAAACAGCCGGAAAAGGGACTTTAGCCCTATCAATTCGATCAAAAAGCTGCGCAGAAAAGCAAGCTAGAGTACTAGTGTACTGTTGCTACAGTGAGTAGGTACTACTTGTAGCACGCAAGAACTAGTACTACTTCCGTGAAGAACAGGAGCAACATAAGCACAATCACTCAAGAAAAATGGCTATGCACGTGAAACGAAGCCATAAAACTGCTGCAGATATGTTGCGCACAATCAGAGAATAGAAGCTTCACTGCATCAGGAAAAACTGAATAAATTCAAGGCAAAATATCAAGAGTAGGAGCCTGGCGGCGCACAACAGGAGAGAGACAAACGCAGGAACCAAAAATGACCCAGGGAATGAATGAAAAGTGATTTCTAGAAGGGTTCATCCAACCCTAGGGATTGGGGCCCTATTTATAGGCTGCCCCATGACCTAGAATATTCCACCAGCCCTTAGGGTTTTTACAGACGCTAAAATAAAGGAAATGACTCAACTTCCCTTCGGAATTTTTACAGACACAACTGACTGACTGTGGGCCTAGAGATACAGATGACTTATCCGGAAGCTAAGCTTTCATAATGACTACGACTTCTCTTCTGGACAGTCCGATACAAGATCAACGGTTGTTAGTTTTGCGCCGAAACTGACAAAGCCTCCACCGACTTTGCACCAGGTACCCGGATTGGGCCGGCCCGACTCCGCAGCTCTCTCAGCCCGGCAAGCGCTCACCGCCCGTGTACCTGAGTCAATCCTGGTCAACAACCCAGTGGGTCTTCTACTGCTCCTAGCCCATGTACCCGGATTGGGCCAGCCCTGACTTCGCAGCTCTCTCAGCCCGACAGTCACTCGCTGTCCGTGTACCTGAGTCACACGCGGCCCATGAAACAGCATATCTCTTTTCTTCTTCTGTCTTCTTTGACTATCGTTGACAATGACTCATCACATCTGGAGCCATGAGGCCCACGCTATTCAGCATGGCTCCTCAACGGCTCTCTCCAATCTCCAAAATCCAAAGCTTAACTTTGAATCGCATTTACTTTTCTTTACTTTCTACATTAGTCAGTAGATCTTCGTGGGTTTGCCTAGAAGCCCTCCGTCCGTCGTGTCCGTAATCATGGTATCCCTTGCTGGTTCACTTGTGAACCTCCCGTTAATCCACGTAACGGATTGCTATCCTTTTTATCGGTTTTTACCATCATATTATGCAATTCGACCTCTTGGCCGAATTATATTTGATCTCTTGTTGTTTTTGCATAGTAATTGCCTTCATAGACTCCCCTACGAAATTTGAAGGCGATTGGATCTTGTTTGCTAGGTCATCCAAACCCTAGCAGATCCGATCTGTTATCGCCGGTCCGACCGGTGGCATAGGGTCGGTCTGACTGGAGCCCTCCGTCAGGCCATTGTCGGCAATGTTTGGTGAGACCAACGGCAATCCACCGGTTTGACCGGGGACCTCCGCACCGCACCGAAGCCCTCTGCCGAAGCCCGTGCACCGAAGTCCCGCGCCGGAGCCTGCGCGTGCCGAAGCCACGTACAACGAAGGCCACCCGACGAACCCCTCTGCACGGTGTGACCAGAGTTCTACGGCTGGTCTGTCCGGAGATACTTCGTCGGTCAGACCACCATAGCCACCCCTTCGCAGCTCCGGACCGACCGAGGTTATACCTCCGGTCTGACCGGGGTCGAGGCCGAAGCTCCTTTAGGGACTCTTTGGGCCAAAACCGTTGTAACTCCGAATCGGCCTCTGAATTGGCCGATTCCAGGTATTTTATTTGTTTTATTATTGCTTACATTATTACTAACATTTTTTGGCCAATTGGATTAAAATATTAATTATTTATCTGATTGCCTGGTGACTCCAAATCCCTTATCACTATTAAGGGTAGTCGGAACGCGGCATCAGTATCATTGCGATACTTTTGGACGTCGAACCAGCCCATGTGCGGGGGCGCATTTCTACATCAACACACTTTTTGGTGACTCCGCTGGGGACAACGCCAATCATGACTACTACATCTACATCGGCAACAAGTACCTCTACTACGTCTACATCCACTACATCGCCGATGAGCACTATGGGGGGCACGGACATCGACGACTGCAACATTATGACGCCCACCATGCCTGACATATCTGACGGGGACTGAGCAAAAATTGAAGCGAAAATTAAGGAACTCAAAGTACTGATGCTCAGGGATTGCATAAAGACACGCTCGGGCTTCGTCATGCACCACACCCTCAACCTAACTTAGGTACGGCCATAATCGCCCCCTTTATCTGCTTCACAAGTTGACCGTAGGATAGTTGTATCTGTTGATCAGGCAGTTAGCGCCTCGCTAGCCAACAAAATAGAACTCGCAGTTGTCTCGCAAGTGGCAGCGGTGTTTAGAAGATTCGGCTTTACTGAGGCTGATTCACCAATACCAATCACTACTATTCCGCCAACTCAGCACATTTATAGTAGAACGAATGGCAATACTGGAAAGACTATTACATTTCGCTCCGACAACGGCTCTGAGTTCAAGAATTCTCAGTTCGTCAGCTTCTGTAGTGATCAGGGTCTGGACCATCAGTTCTCTTCTCCTTATACTCCCCCACAGAATGGCGTTGTGGAACGAAAGAACCGCACGTTAGTCGAGATGGCCAGGACGATGCTCGATGAGCACAGGACTCCTAGGCGTTTTTGGGCTGAAGCCATAAACACGACTTGCTATTTGGCCAACCACATTTTTCTTCGAGCTTACTTAGGAAAGACTTCGTGTGAGTTGCGGTTTGGCAGACAGCCCAAGGTGAGCAACTTGCGAGCGTTTGGCTCAAGTGCTTTGTGCTCAAGAAGGGAGGGCATTTGGACAAGTTTGAGTCTCGTTGCTGGGACAGTGTTTTTCTTGGTTACGCTTTGCATTCTCGAGGTTTCCGTGTTTGGAACCTCGACTCCCAGAAGCTTGTCGAGACTTGCAAAGTTTCTTTTGATGAGTCCATGCCTTCATTGACTCCTTCATTTGAGCTTTCTGGTGATGATGAGCTCGGAGAGTCCATCTTCGAGGAAGATGAGGATACTCCAGCTGTTGTTGAGGGTGGGCCTTCTGCACCTCCCGCAGAGCCCACACCTTATGAGACTTCGACTGAGGACGAGGGCGGACCTCTGATCACTTCTTCCACTTCGATTGAGCCCCCTCAGTCGAGTCCAGAGGTTCCAGCTGCTGACTCTGGTGAGGTGACTTCAGATCACCAGGGAACCCGAGCAGTTCAGCATGATCACCCCTCAGAGCTCATCATCGGTGATTTGACTGAAAGAACTCTGTGTTCGTCTACCTCTCTTGCTGTGTTTGCTGAATCTTCTTTTGTTGCATCTTTTGAGCCCAGAGACGTTTCTCATGCTCTTTCTGATTCTAATTGGATTAATGCTATGCAAGAAGAGCTTGAGAATTTTGTCCGTAATCGGGTTTGGACACTAGTTGAGCCGCCACCAGGATGCAACCCCATAGGCACCAAGTGGGTGTTCAAGAACAAACAAGGTGAAGATGGGGTTGTGGTGCGCAACAAAGCTCGATTAGTTGCCCAGGGTTTTTGCCAGAAAGATGGTATTGATTTTGAAGAAACTTTCGCCCTTGTTGCCCGTCTTGAGTCCATTCGCATTCTCTTAGCTTTTGCCACTTCGAAGGGTTTTAAGCTTTTTCAAATGGACGTTAAGAGTGCTTTTCTGAACGGGTTCATAGAGGAGGAAGTTTATGTTAGGCAACCCCCCGGTTTTGAGAACTCTAAGTTTCCTCGACATGTTTTTAAGTTGCAAAAAGCTTTATACGGGTTGAAGCAAGCCCCCAAGGCTTGGTATGACCGGTTAAAGCAATTTTTGTTGGGGAAGGGCTTTGTGATGGGTTCTATGGACAAAACTCTTTTCTTGCTTAGAGATGCTTCAGATTTTTTAGTCGCTCAGATTTACGTGGATGACATTATTTTTGGCGGTACTACTAATGATCTTGTGTCCAAGTTTTCTGAGCAGATGCACAGTGAGTTTGAGATGAGCCTGTTGGGTGAGCTCAAGTATTTCTTAAGGCTCCAGATCAAGCAGACCAAGGACGGCACCTTCATCCACCAAGGTAAGTACACTAGTGATATGCTTAAGAAATTTGACTTTGGTGGAGAATTGAAGCCGCAGATGACCCCGATGGGCACATCTGGGGGCCTGGACAAGGACGAGAGCGGCGTCAAGGTCAATGAGAGAGAATTTCGAGGGATGATTGGTTTTTTTTTAGGATAACCAGCAGGAGAGGCTCCTACTGAGGTTATGTATATTAAAAAGGGATAGTATCCAGATAGGTTACAACAACAATAAAGAGGGAGGAGCAGAAGAAGAGTGGAAAAACAACTTAGCAAGTTACAAAAGACTAATCCAGGAGTGGATGGAGTCTTTTAAATTTTGGGGACAGCGCAAGGTTTGAAGTAAAAGCGTAGAACGGAAGGAGGAAAGCCAAGCACTAATGTTCGCCTCTTGCTGTCGGAAGATGGCATTGTTGCGTTGCAGCCAAAGAGTCCAGCATCCAACCAAAATAATTTCCATACTGAACGGCCACCCAAGCTGGGACCGACAACTGGCAATCATGTCATGGGGTAGTTGCTGGGAGGACCAGTTGATTCCAATACGGTGCCAGCACGAGGTGCTAAAAGAGCAGCCGAAGAACAGGTGATGGGAGGTTTCCACCAGTCCCGATTCACAGAGATGACAGAGACCATCATCGTCAGGAGTGAAGTGCTTTCGCCTAAGGAGGTCTTTAGTGTTGAGGCGATCTTGGATGAGGAGCCAGAAGAAGATCTTGATTTTGTTGACACACTTACATTTCCAGATCCAAGAGTATACCGGGTGAGCATGCAATGTAGCAAAAGGGCGAGAGTAGTAGAGCTTCGGCCTGAAGGTGGTGGAGCCCCAGATGTAGGACCATTCGTCAGGGAGGCTAGGATTCCAATGTTGTTGGCCAATAATCTCGTCCAGAAGCTGCAACTCGGTGAAAGCCTGGGCTGACAGTGGAAGAAAGAAGTGGCGAGCCAGATCGGGTTGCTGGATATAGGAGGCCAACCTTGCTTTCTTGTTTTTTGCGAAAGAAAAGAGCCTCGGAAATTGATGTTCAAGAGTATCCTGGTGCCACAGGTCAAACCAGAGTGAAATTGAAGAGCCATCTCCCAACATAGGTTTAGCAATTGCGAAGAAGAAAGGGATGATCTGCTGAATGCTGTTCCACCAGGGAGAACAGCGCTTCCGAGATAAATGGGGCAGCTGGCGCGTCCTATAGTATGCAGACCATATGAGATTTACCCAGGGCACATTTCTCTTGTTATAAAACTTATCCAAGTGCTTCATAAGAAGGGCAAGGTTATGGTTCCTGAGATTAATGATGCCAAGTCCCCCACCCTTTTTGGGCTTGCAGATCGTGTGCCAAGCCACTAGAGGTTTTGAGAAGTGCCAAGATGGAACTTCCGCCACAGGCAGTGTCTACGAGCTCTGTCAATTACTTTAACCACCATGGAGGGAAGACGGAACATGCTCATGGTGTAGGCAGGAAGGGCCGATAAGACTGAATTAACTATTTGAAGCTTCCCAGCAAAAGACAGCCAATATGAGGTTGCAACAAGACGCCGTTCGATTCTGGAGATGATGGATCTAAAGTCCTAAAAACGTAGAGACTTGAGCCCAAGCGGAAGACCGAGGTAGGGGAGAGGGAATTGTCCAATAGGGCAGCCAAAGGTGCTAGCCAGAATGTCTGCTTGGTCACTGTCGAGATTAATTGGAATGAGACAAGATTTAGCCAAGTTTACTGTCAGGCCTGTTGCTGCCGAGAACGAGTTAAGGAATATCTTCAAATTGAATAAGTTTCTTTGAGTAGCCTCAACATAGATTATTGTGTCGTCTACATATTGAATGACCGGGAAATCGTCCTGCGGGAGACAAGGGGGAGCCTGAAGAGCTCCAATAGCTGACGCGTTATTGAGAATGAATTGGAGGAGTTCGCCCACAATAACAAACAGGAGAGGGGAGAGAGGGTCCCCTTGACGAACTCCCCTGTTACACTGAAAGTACTTGCCGACCGAGCCATTAAGGACAATAGCTGAATGAGTGGACTGCAGAATTAGTCTGATCCAAGTAATCCAAGCCGATGGGAAGCCCAAGGCCGTAAGCATTGCAAGAATGGCAGCATGTTCGACCCGATCGAAAGCTTGGGTAAAATCAAGCTTGAGAAGAGCTACGGGTTTCTTGGCACGATGACATTGATGTGTGTAGTCAAACACCTAGGCCAGACAATCTTGAATAGAGCGACCTTTGATAAAGCCATACTGATTTTGATGCATAAATTTTCCCATAAATGGTTGTAACCTATTAGCAAGGATTTTGGTGATAATCTTGATTGCAGAATTGACTAGAGAGATTGGCCTGAAGTCCTTTACCGTTGTTGGACAATCCGTTTTAGGAATAGGAATGATGAAAGAATTATTGAGAGGTTGAAGATTAACCTTTCCTTGGTAGAAAGCATCACAGAGCCAGTAAAAGTCATTTTTAATTATGACCCAACATTTCTTTAAAAAGAAACCATTGAAACCATCCGGTCCGGGGGCCTTGTCAGGTGGAAGATTTCGGATGACATCGTCAATTTCTGAGACGGAAAACGGAGCATCCAGAGAAGAGAGACCGGGAATCAGAGTAATAAGGTTGTAGATTTGGGACAAGGTTACCGGCCTAAGCGAGAATCCCACTCTATCTAGGAAATTGTCCAGGAAGCAACCAGCCTTCTCCTCGTGCGACGTGACCACATGACCATTAGGTAGTAGGAGAGAAGAAATTGTGTTATGTCTTTTGCGGTCCGTGGCAGCGGCATGAAAAAACTTCAAGTTTTCGTCGCCCAACCGTGTCCAACGAACTGTATAGCGTTGCTTCCAATAAACTTGTCTTAATTTGATGATGAATTCAATTTGATTTTTCAAGAGGATCCTAAAATTTACTTCTGGCAAAGTCAGCGACCGAAAATCCTCCGAGGAATCCAATGCCACCAGAACGACCCGACAAGCTTTGAGGCAACGGTCCAACGATCCGAGACGAGATCCCCAAGAGCGCAGGAACTTGAGAAGCTTAGAGAACTTAGAGGCAAGGCTTTTGGCAGGATCAAGAGTGTTAGGGTAGCCAGCCCAGCAGACAGAAACTGTGTCAAGAAAGCCAGGCAGAGAAGCCCAATAGTTTTCAAATCTTGTAACGGACGACCGCGGGATGTTGGAGCCGATTTTGATTAGACAGGGAACGTGGTCAGAGGTGCATCGATCCAATGCTGTGAACGAGGTGCTGGGGTATTGGGAAATCCAATTGGCAGAGGTTAAGCACCAATCTAATTGAATGAGTAGGGGATCACTTTGCATGTTACTCCATGTAAAGCGGCGACCTGACAGGGGATTTTCCAGAAGCCCTTGGTTGTTAATGCAATCGTTGAATGAATGACAATGCTGAAGATCACTGCTCGGCTTATTCCGGTTATGGGGAAAACAATACAGGTTTAAGTCACCTAAAAACATCCAATTGATCTGCGGGCTGATATCAACAGTGGAGAGCCAATTAATAAAAGTTGAGCGGGCCGGCTGTCGGCAAGGGCCGTAAATATTAGATAGAATCCAGGATTGGCCATTATGCAATGAGGTGAAATCCATGGTGATCTGAAAAGAGTCTTGAGAAACAACTCGACCGGAGAAGCGAGAACCAACCCAACCAACCAGGAGACCACCAGACGCGCCTTGGGAAGGAGTAAAAGCAAACTTGTCAAATCTCTTAGGGGCAATGGAGCGAATGAACGAGTGGTCTATCCTGGCATGTTTAGTTTCTTGAAGACAAAAAATGGAGTAAGCCTTATCGAGGAGAATGCTTTTAACAGCCCGTTTCTTTTTCTCCGAGTTGAGCCCTCGAATATTCCAGTCTAGAACATGCCAGATGGTTAATTTCCCCATGAAATAACTGATTGCGTTGAACAACTCCACAACACAGTTGCAGAGCGAGATATGATTAAGTTCAGAGCACGATTAAAAAAATAATACGTTAGACTACAAAAGGTGAACTTGCTGACATATTCGACCAACCACAGAGGCCCAAGAGAGATCATACGACTGTCAGTCTGACACATAAAATTAACAAAGTAGCAGCGAAGAGCTAGAAGGCTGTCACAAGGTAATCCAAAAGCAAAGTCCGATTGAGCTCGTTGATTAGGCAGTGTCCGCATTCTGGCCTTGGGAAGTTTCTGTCACCTTCGCGAGCTGAATCTCCAACGATGGCCCCGTGGTGAGCTTATCCTCAGTGACTTGCTCTGCAAGCAAACCACATAGATGTACTGCAGTGTGATGGATTTGTCCAATAGAGAGTGGAGCCAGGGCCATACCAGAGGAGGAGGCATTGGCGAAGTCCTGCACCGAGGGAAGCCGCGGGAGAACCACCTCTTTTCCTTGGGAAATGCCCTGAGCACTAGACTGAGATGAAGCCGAAGCCATCTGCCGAGAAATGTCAAGTAATCTGAGACCTTGTGATTTCATTTGCAAACGAACGCTGCGTCGAAGACCAACCTCCGAAATAGCCCTGCTAACATTGAGAGGTTGATTGTCCAGAAGAGGTTGGATTTCTCCCCGGGGTGAGGACGGGCCGGGAGAGGAGTTGTGGCGACGCCTTTTATAGACCGGAGAAGCCTGTCGGGGAAGTAAAGAAGTCGAAGCATTTAATTGAGCGTCCGTCGACGTAATTATACCTTCCATGTTGGGTTCCCCTCCCGGGAGTGTGGACGGTTGGACCTGAGTAGAGGGAGATTCCGCTGTAATCACCAGGGCCGACGGAGAGGACTGAACAGCACCAGTGGAGTTGCTAGGGTTTGAAATCGCTGATAGTTCCATACTGATCTCTTCCTGAGGATGGACATCTAGCGGTGGTTGGGGCAGCTGAACTGGCCCCTGCGGCCAGTGGTCCCAATGCTCACCAACAACAGCACCATTGAGGTCAGGTATATTATCCGGAAAGGGATCAACGTCAAGGTTGTCCGGCTGAAAGGCCCCGTTGATCATCTGATCATCCACCCACTGTTGAACCCATGCTGGCTCGCTCGGAAAAACTTGGCCATTGAAGGGGTGGGGATTGCTACCATCTGGGGGTAGATTGTCCTCATCAGCAGGAAAACCATCTACAAGCTCATTGTTGAGGATAAAAACTGGGAAAGTCCAAGACCTGCCCTCACCGCTCATCGAGTGACAAGCCTTAACCGTGATACTACGAGGGATGTGAATGGAGCTATCGAAGAGAACCTTCAGCAGAACCCTTGACAAGTTAGAGTCCTCCGAATGCCAGTATAGAATCTTCCCAAAAGATGCCACCACCTGCTCTAGAAAGTTAATATCCTTGAAGTCTAGAGGAAAGGCCAGAAACATGATCCAACCAATACGAAAAGCAGGAGAGTTCCTGTGATTCACCGCCTCATCGTGCTTAACAAACCGAACTAAACGTTCCCCAATCCAGAACGGTCCCGCCGAAACAAGCCAGTCCCGCTGAAAGATGCCAGAAAGCTTGAAAATGCCAATGCCTAGAGGGTAGATACTGTACCTTAGGACCTGCTGCCTCAGGTTTTGGGTAAGGTACTGATGGATGTGTTGTAAGAACTCTTGCTGCTCCAGGGGGTTGAGCACAACATCACACTCAGCGATTGCCGTATCCTCATTCCTTCTAATATGCTGGCCAGAAAGAGTGATGAAGTGACGCCGTTTGCGCAGCTCGCCACCACCATCCGAGAGCACCCCACCCCGGGGGATGAAAGGGAACGGATCCACCGGGAAGTTTGCCATCGCAGCAGGGGAGCTGAGACCTTCGGGAGAGTTGTTGTAAACCACCAGGCTAAGAGAGGTGGAGCTAGAGTTACTGACAGGAGGATGAAGAAGAGGGGGTTGGGGAAGCTTAGGAGCCCAGCGACGAGACCGAGAAGAGAGCTGCTTCTTGCAAAGCGAGGCCTGATGACCAGAGAGGAAGCAGTAGGAACATTTAGGGGGTAGCTTAGAAAAGCGCCATGAGTGAGATTTGTGCCTACCATTAATGCAAGATGACGCTGACGGGAAAGGCACAGCCTTTCGAGGCCTGTCTCGCGTAGGGGAGCCATGATGAGCAGTAGGAAGTGACCGCTTGAGCGTATTAAAAACCCTTTTAATTGGGACGGCCGAGCCCAACGTGGCAGGGGCCAAATGAGGGTTCACATCCGCCGCATGGGAAGTGGAGATCTTCTGCCGCATGGAATGACCAGTGAACGGACCAAAGATGGACGAATCACATTTGTGACTTAACAGAAGAGAGGCCCTAGACGGCGGGACAGAGAGAGGAGAAGGGAGGACAGGGACCTCAATGCCGCCCACAAAGAATGAGGAAGGAACAGCGGGAGAATTCAAATTTGAATTGGAACAAGCAGCCACAGGATCCTCCGAAAAAAACCTAAAAACTTTGGGCTTCGACACGAATGAGACCTTCTTCACCGGCGCAGCAGGAGAACGGTGCAGTCGACGAGACGACCGGGGGAGAGACCAGCTAGCAAGTTCCTCCGCTTCCCATTGAGGCCATTCACGACGCCAGTTGGCACCACCGTCCCTCCAGAGATGGAAGGAGGTGTCGAAATGAGCCGAGAGGAAACACTTCTGATGGTAAATGAGCATGCCAACTTGCTTAGAGGCAACAGAAACGTGAAAGTGCCTATCTTTGATGAATTTGACATGGAAACCTGCAGGGGAGCCGCCCAGACAAGCGAGCAAAGCCAAGCTAACAGACCTCTCTGTTAACCGGAAGGTGAAACGATGAAAAACCACAAGAAGAAAGAAGGAATTAACCAGGGAGGAAGAAGGGTGATGAACCGAGGAGCCCAACAGGGAGAGGACCCTGTTTTGAAAGGCCTGGCCAGTAGAGAAATCCCAGGAAGCAACCAGCTGGCCGAGGGGAGCGTCCTGCTCAAGCTCGAGCAGGGGAAAGGGAGGACCCACTATGGAGAGCGCTCCGCAGAGGCCGCCTTAGAGGAAGCCATTAGCGTACGCGAAGCCAAGCACGGAGGGGGCGGGCGGGAGCAGCGGGAGGAAGGAGCGAGCCATATTATTGCTTTATTGGGATGATTGGTTCGTTGTTGTACTTGACGGCAACAAGACCAGACATACAGTTCACCGTGGGACTTTGCGCACGTTTCCAGTTTTCGCCACGCGCGTCTCACCAGCAGGCTGTCAAGCGCATCTTCAGGTACCTCACTTATGCGCCTGATCTTGGTCTTTACTATTCAACATCATCATCTCTTGATTTATCTGGCTTTTCGGACGCCAACTTTGGTGGGTGCCGGTTGGATCGCAAGTCGACTTCCGGTACTTGCCAGTTTCTTGGTTCTTCCCTTGTTTCTTGGTCTTCTCGAAAGCAATCTGGAGTTGCTCTTTCGACCACTTATGCTGCTAGCTGCCGCTCACAGTTAGTTTGGATGATTTCCACTTTGCGAGATTTTGGGTTGTTCTTTCCTACCAGGGTTCCATTATTTTGCGACAGCACCAGTGCAATTAGTGTAGTGAAAAACCCGTGTCTCCATTCAAAAACCAGTGCATTGACCTTGTTCATGTTGATACCCATCATCAGTTGGCTGACATTTTCACCAAACCCCTAGATCAGTCTACCTTTGAGCGTTTACGAGGGGATTTGGGTGTTGTATCCTTTCTAGGATATTTTGCGTCAGTTTTCTTCCTTCTTTACTCTTTTCTTGAGTCTTTTCTGTGTGTGTTCATATCTTGAATATTCACATATCACACCTTGAGCATGCTTCTGTTATATGATTGCATTGCTTTACTTACTCTAGCTGGTACATGCTTGTGAATACTTGTCAATGATCATGCTTTGATTCAGTTCACTTGATATGTCTGATATCTATCAAACGCATGTCTTTTAAGCTTTAAACTTGAAAACATGATCACCATTGCTTCTGGTAACTAGCATGCGTAGGCTGAATGTTCTTGCTATCTGTTACATGCCTTGTAGCTAGTTCCTGACTTAGATGCAAATATGCAACTTGGACATCTTTCTGCTTTAAAACATGGAAATGTGCATTAAAAATGATGAAAAAACAAGAAAAATGAAAATTCCATGACCTTTTTATGCCTAACTTGAAAAGATCCAGGTGGGTTTGCGTTGTCGCATTGCATTGTTCTGGACCGCGTACCCTAGCACTTTGGTATGAACTAGGACAATGTTAGTGTATGCCAAGACCAATGTCTTAAGCTTCTGATGGTCCAGTTCTAGCCTAGGCTTGACTTGATCGGTCAGCATATGGTTTGACACGCAAATAACCCCTGGCACCAATGAAAAAGGACAAAGAAAAAGCCTGAAAAATTGAAATGATAACATGTTTGCTGAAGCACTCTATTTTGGACAATGCTTATCTTGGTAGATATCAGTTAGCTTTTGCATCTCATGCTTTACCTTGCTTGTCAACTGGAAAATGTTGTGATGTTTTTGTTTGCAAAAATTGAAAATGCGTGCTAATGACTTTCTTTAGATATCATCTGTTGCACCGATCATGCCATGTATCTTAGAAAGTATGTCTTTTGTTGTATCTGTTAGATGTTGTAATTGCAGTCAATCATATCTGAGAAGCATGCTTTATTCACTGCACCTGCACTCCAGTTACATTCATTGTATATTTTGAGGGGGAGTTGCATTTCAGGGGGAGTCTGTGTCTCTTTTGAGTGCTTGATGAGTTCACTTGTCAACAAGGGGGAGAGATTTTGGGATTAGAGTTCGAGGGGGAGTTTTTGTCTCGCTTACTCTTTTGATATCCTTATTGTTGTTTCTGAGATCGCACACATTATCAGCTTTTACCTTTGGTTAACCATAATGACCGCTTCTTGCTTTTGTTCGGCTTTTGGTCATTAAGGTTAAACTTTTACTTTATTTTCTTCTTCTTTGTTTTTCTTGTGCTTTGTTTTCGTGTTTCCATAGTTGTTCGCAGGTTCTGAAGAGCTGAAGAAGTGAAGTGTTGACAATGCACTCATCAAGGGGGAGATTGGGGAGCCATGCTGAATAGCGTGGGCCTCATGGCTCCAGATGTGATGAGTCATTGTCAACGATAGTCAAAGAGGACAGAAGAAGAAAGGAGATCTGTTGTCTCATGGGCCGCGTGTGACTCAAGTACACGGGCAGCGAGCGACTGTCGGGCTGAGAGAGCTGCGAAGTCGGGTTGGCCCAATCCGGGTACATGGGCCAGAAGCAGTAGAAGACCCACTAGGCTGTTGAACAGGATTGACTCAGGTACACGGGCGGGAGTGATTGCTGGGCTGAGAGAGCTGTGGAATCGGGCCGGCCCAATCCGGGTACCTGGTGCAAAGTCGGTGGAGGCTTTGTCAGTTTCGGCGCAAAACTGACAACCGTTGATCTTGTATCGGACTGTCCAGGAGAGAATCTATAGTCACTACGAAAGCTTAGCTTCCGGATAAGTCATCTGTATCTCTAGGCCCACAATCAGTCAGTTGTGTCTGTAAAAATACCTAAGGGCAGTTGAGTCATTTCCTTTATTTTAGCATCTGTAAAAACCCTAAGAGGCTGGTGGAATATTCTAGGTCCTTGGGCAGCCTATAAATAGGGCCCCAATCCCTAGGGTTGGCCTACCCTTTTGCTGAAATCACTTTTCAATCAATTCCCTGGGTCTTTCCTCTTGTTCCCTGCGCTTCTCTCTCTCTTGTGTGTGCGCCGCTAGGTTTCTTCTCATACGGTTTTCCATTCCTGCGTCTCTGTTGTTCATCATGTTGCTGTGAAATTTTATTCTCAGCTATTTACATTCGGTGTGCAGTGTTTGGTGCGTGGATTTAATGCTTCGGTCTACGGGTAGAAGTTTCTTATTCCTGAACGCTCTCTGTGGCTTCTGTTCTTCACATGAGGAGTACTAGTTCATACTGGTAGCAAGTAGTACTACTACACTGTAGCAATAGTACACTAGTACTCTAGCCCTGCTTTTTACTGCGTTGCTTTTTGATCGAGTAGATAGGGCCAAGTGACTTTTCTGACTGTTCTCTGGCGAAGCCCCTTCTCTATCCGAAGCCCCTCAGCTCCGTGAGGCAAGCTTCGGTCTAACATCTTCGAGGGCTTCGCCTGAACTTCGACTTCACTTTTGTATACTGTGTTTCTAGCTTCGAAGTACTTTTTGAGCTTTGTTAGCTTGACATGCTTCGACCATCTGTGCGAAGGTATACTTCGAACCGAGCTCCTCGAAGTCCATACTTTGACAGGTTTCGAAGTTGGCTTCGAAGTTTGTCTCTCTGATAGACTTCGCTCGACGTGTTGTTTTGCAGTTGTCTTTTCCGAAGGTCTCAGTTTGTGTGTTCGAAGTTTGTCTTTCGGAGTTAGCCCTCGGGTCGAAGGATATCACTTCATTTATCACACCTCGACCAAGCTAGCTTAGAAGGTTGTGTGTAGGCTTCGATTTCGTCTTGCTGCCGTGTGCAAGGCTTCGCTTATCTTTCGAAGGTTGACTTTCTATGTATTGTGTTCGAAGCTGTCTGTTTGAAGTTTAGGCTTCGAAGCTCACTGTTTGAAGCAAGCTTTGACACTGTCATACTTTGCTATGAAGCATACTTTGCACTCTGGCAAACGAACTAGGCTAGACTCAACACACCTTCGTCACTTCATTGACAACCTTCGCTAGACTTCGTTAGAGACCTCCGAAGCAGGCTTCGACACTGCGAAGCTGACTTCGACACTACGAAGCTGACTTCGACACTGCGAAGCAGGCTTCGACACAGCGAAGCAGGCTTCGACACAGCGAAGCAGGCTTCGCCAAGTTCCGAATAGAAGACAAATTTGAACAGTAACTTCTCATCTCTCTATACATTCACTTAGATCATCCATTGAGAAGTTTGTGACATGCCATGTCTTAAATATTTGTTTATCTGCCTATTAGCAATGTTCTTGCTGTTTCTCCTTTTTGACACATATTGATTCTAGGCTAGATACTTTTAGACTTAGGCTTTTTGTACACATTCTGCTGCTTAATCTTTTGAGGTGTGTTGTGTGTTTGGGAGCAGGCCATTGATTCGAAAGAATTTTTAGGCGCCCATTCACCCCCCCTCTGGTCGCTACTTTCGGTCCTACAGAGTACCACTGTTAGTCTGACCGGCCTTGCGAGCACGGTCAGACTGCCCATGCACTCCCAGTCTGACTGGCTATGTCAGGCCAGTCAGACCGACCCGTGCTAGCTGTCCGGCAATACCCAGTCGAACCGGGCCAACATGGGCGGTCCGACCTACCGTTGTTAGGAGGGTTAAGCACTCGGGGGGCAGGTCCAAATGGGAAATCTAAAGGTGAATTCTAGAAAAGATTTGGTCATTGTTCCTTTGATCAGTAAGGACGATTGGAGGGTCCCAATCGTCCAATATTTAAAAAATCCTAGTCAAAGGGTTAATCGGAAGGTTCGGCGACAGGCGTTCAAAGTTGTTTTGCTTGACGATGTGTTGTATCGCCGAACTATTGATGGAGTACTTTTGAAGTGTCTGGACTCCGGTCAACCTAGAGTTGCTGCAGGTGAAGTCCTTGAAGGACTTTGCGATACTCATCAGTCAGCCCCAAAAATGAGTTGGATGCTCAAAAGAGCGTGTTTTTATTGGCCGACTATGACTGAGGACTGTTTTAAGTATTATAGAGGGTGTGAAGCTTGTCAAAAGTTTGGTAATATTCAGCTAGCACCTGCATCGATGCTTAATCCTATTATCAAATCATGGCCGCTTCGAGGTTGGGGCTTAGACTTCATCGATCAAATTCATCCCCCCTCTTCAAAAGGGCATCGGTTCGTGTTGATGGCGACAGATTGCTTCACCAAGTGGATCGAGGTCATGCCGCTCAAGAACATGACTCACAACGAGGTATTCGATTTCATCTTGAAGCACATTATACACAGATGCGGCATTCCCCAAACTCTCACTACAGACAAAGGTACTTCATTTATTGCTAAAGAAGTGAGGGACTTTGCCGAATACTATGGGATCAAATTGGTAAACTCTTCTCCATATTATGCTCAGGACAATGGTCAAGACGAGTCTAGTAACAAAATTGTGATTAAGCTAGTCAAAAAAAAGATTGAAGAGTTTCCAAAGAGGTGGCATGAGGTCCTTTCCGAAGCTTTATGGGCTAGTAGAGTTGCAAAGCACGATGCCACTAAAGTTAGTCCATATGAGTTGGTATATGGACAAGAAGCCGTTCTACCAATAGAGGTGGATCTTGGCTCACTTAGATTTCTTAAGCAAGATGGCTTATCGGATGATGTATATGAGACACTTATGAAGAATAATTTAGAATAAGTGACCGATAAGAGGTTGAAGACTCTAGAGGCAATAGAGAAAGATAAAAGAAGAGTAGCTAGAGCCTACAACAAAAAAGGTAGAGCAAAATCATTTCAAGTCAATGACTTGGTTTGGAAGACGATTTTACCATTGGGCACTAAGAGCCCAAAATTTGGCAAATGGTCGCCTAGTTGGGAATGTCCTTTCAAGGTAGTTGAAATCGCTCCAGGAAATTCATATGTGTTAGAGTCTCTACAAGGAGAGCGATTTCGAAGGGCTTTGAATGGTAGATATTTGAAAAGGTACTTCCCGAGTGTGTGGCAAAACGCTTAAAGTGTCAAAAGGGTGATATGGAAAGTATTGCTCGAGGCCCGTTATTCTTTTAGCTCACTAAGTTTGCTAAAAGGCATGGAGCATGTGTTTATAGCAAAAAATGGCATTAATGGTCAAACTAGGCAAAATACTGAAAAATGGTATTTTTGACCAAAAATATGCCAAACCTGGCACAAGCCGGTCTAACCGGCTATAGTAGGCCGGTCCAACTAGCCATGTAGGCCCGGTCAGACCGGCCCCATGGGCTCGATCAGACCGGCCAGGGGTTCAGAATATGAATCCGAAGTGGATTCGGGTGGTTTTTATCCAAATCTTATCTCAACTAGATTTTGGCCGAATCCTACTGATATTTTGCGCCAGGGACCACCAGTCCACCCCTATAAATACTAGGGGCAAGGCTGATTCAAGGCTCTCTCCAATCTCCGAAATCCAAATCCCTAGCTTTGAATCACATTTACTTTTCTTTACTTTCTGCATTAGTCAGTAGATCTTCATGGGTTTGCCTAGAAGCCCTCTGTCCGCCGCATATCCGTAATCATGGTATCCCTTGCTGGTTCGCTTGTGAACCTCCCGTTAATCCACGTAATGGATTGCTATCCTTTTTATTGTTTTTACCATCATATTATGCAATTCGACCTCTTGACCGAATTATATTTGATCTCTTGTTGTTTTGCAGAGTAATTGCCTTCACAAACTCCCCTACGAAGTTTGAAGGCGATTGGATCTTGTTTGCTAGGTCATCCAAACCCTAGCAGATCCGATATGTTGTCGCCAGTATGATCGGTGGTAGAGGGCCGGTCTGAACGGAGCCCCTCCATCAGGCCATAGTCGGCAACGTCCGGTGAGACCGACGGCACTCCATCGGTCCGACCGGGACCTCCGCACCACGTCAAAGCCCTCTGCCGAAGCCCATGCACCAAAGTCCCACGCCGGAGCGTGCGCGCGCCAAAGCCCCCATACACCGAAGGCCACCCGACGAAACCCTCCGCACTGTGTGACCGGAGTTATACGGTCGGTCCGACTAGAGATACTTCGCCGGTCAGACCGCCATAGCCACCCCTTCGCAGCTGCCTTCGGGACACCACCCGAAGCCCCTTCGCCCCTCCGGTCTGACCGAGGTTATACCTCCAGTCTGACCGGGCTGGAGGCCGAAGCTCTTTTAGGGACCCTTCGGGCCAAAACCGATGTAATTCCGAATCGGCCTCCGAATTGGCCGATTCTAGGTATTTTATTTGTTTTATTATTGCTTACATTATTACTAACACTTTTTGGCCAATTGGATTAAAATATTAATTATTTATCTGATTTCCTGGCGACTCCAAATCCCTTATCACTATTAAGGGTAGTCAGAATGCAGCGTCGGTATCGTTGCGATACTTTTGGACGTCGAACCGGCCCAAGTGCGGGGGCGCATTTCTGCGTCAACACTCTTGTTCATAATTACAAATTGAAAACCATCTTCCTCTAAACATGAAGAAGAGATAATGTTTCTTCCTAAGGCGGGAATGAAATAACAATTATTTAACTCCAAAACTAATCCTGACGGTAGCGACAGTGAGTAAACGCCGACGGCCAATGCTGTAACCTTTGCACCATTCTCGACGCGGATATCTAGCTCACCACTTGCACACTTTCTTACTCTACTCAGCCCCTACAACGATTTGCATGTATGAATCATTGATGCGGTATCAAATACCCATGAATCATTTGGATGAGTAGGAAGATTAATTTCAATAACATTAATACCTAGAGCGGAAGTCCCACTTCCTTTCTTGTTCTTCTGCTCTTCCAGATACACCTTGCAATTGCGCTTCTAATGCCCAGACCCTTGGCAATGTTGGCACACATCAGAGTTGGTAGGACCATACCTAGACATTCCAGTTGGTTTAGTCTTCGCACTGGAGATCAAACCTATAGTCTTAGCCTTGTCCTCCTCTTGTTGCCCTCCTTCTGAACAACCATCACATGGTTCGAAGTCTTCCTGATACTCTCCTCAGCAGCTTTTAGCATCCCATGCAACTCAGCTACTGTCTTCTCTAGTCAAATCATGTTATAATTCATGATGAATGGCTCAAAGCTTAGTATAAGCAATTGGAGAATGACATAGATAGCGAGGTATGGATCCAGTGGAGTGCCTAGTCTCTCTAGAGTCTCTATGCAACTAATCATCTTGATCACGTGAGGGCTCACTAGGCTCCCTTCAGCCAGCCTACTACCAAACAAGCATTTAGACACATTGTATGTTTCTGCCCTTGCTTCGTCCTGAAACATGCCCTTAAGACCTACGATCATATCGTAAGCATCATGTTCCTCATACTATTTCTGAAACTGATAGGACATGTAGGCAAGCATGAGACAACTGACATCCACGGAATCACTAGCATGCTTCTCATAAGCACGCTTATATGTTGCAGAAGCATCCTCTCCTGGTTCATCGGGGTGAGGTTCCTCCAGAACAAAATCCTTTTTCTCTTGCTTGAGAACAATTCTCAAGTTTCTGTACCAGTCCATAAAATTTGTTCAAGACAATTTATCTCATTCAAGAATAGATCACAAATTAAAAATTGGAGTGCTCTTAACAGTAGACATAGTAGGTGCCATGATCTACAAAAGATTAAATGTGAGGTTTAGCACTATGCAATGTTTATCTTCTATCCAATAAAAGATGTTCCATTATCAAAACCAGTCACTTTCCCTCTCATTACTAATAGTGATGCAAGATCCACATTCACGCTATCTCCTTGTGAGCTTTGGCATCACTACAAGAAGCTAGTTGACATAGGTAAGCAACTCCTTGCTAATCACATCGTATGTGACTCTTGTCGTTGGAGAAGCATCCAATGCTCGATCCTTGGAGAAGCATCCAATGCTCGATCCCAACTTCTCTGCTCCAAGGCCCAAAACCGTTTTGATAGCCTTGTCAAGTGAACCAATACTATGTGTGCAGAAGTCCAACTTCTGCCACAAGTGATCGAGATAAAAGATAGCAACCTACTTTGGCAGACCCACTATCGATGAGCATGAACCTTGGTGGGTGCAGCTATTGGGAAGATCATCAACACTTAATTTTCTGAGGGAAAACTATTCTAGCATCGTAACGTCCCCAATGCACACAAAACATGCAAGAATAGAATAACACGAACATAAGAAAGCATCACATGCAATCATATTAACTGTGCCATAGTATGACCTTCTTCACATGGCGATCTCCATCTCCATGGCTCCTGTCATTGAGTGAGTGCTCCTGGCCTTCATGAAGCGCACTAGTCTATCTCACATAGGCTATACTAATTACATGGGCCGAAGCACCATGAAAATGACATGCAAGTCGTAATAAATTTTACATCAGCCTTGGGCTATAAATAACCATGACATGCAGGCCATATTTAATTTACATTCATTGCATGCATCTCATACATCACATGTATCCAAGGCCATGCCAGTCACGACATTCTCTGCAAAACAAAGTTAGGTAAGCAGTCTACAAGTGACTGGATTCTAGATCTGAAAAACCCGGGTCAATAGGCTCGGTTTCTCAAATTCACGCGGATCAGAACTTCTGGTCTGGCATCGGAATTTCCAATCCTCGGAACTTCCAATCAATATTAGAATCTCGCACTGCAACAATTTCTTTCTGTATCAAATCATTATTCGATATCGGAACATCCGATCACCATTGAAACTTCCGATCCGCCATCGGAACTTCTGATCATTATCGGAACTTCTGATCTTCCACAGATAGAAACAGATCTAATCTATTTTTCCACCGTGTATCTCTATACATGAGGGATATAGATCAAACACTATGCACGTAGGCTCTGATACCACTATCGGGGAATAGGGGAGCTACGCTAGCCGGCAAATTCAAAATTTACGCCCTAGACCCAAGACTCATGCGCGTGCGAGATCATGGATCAGTACCTTCTATCACGAGACGCGCTAGGTGCAGCAGAAGAAGATGTCGGAGTAACGCGTCATGCCTATCCTCGCTTCAACCTTGCCGTCCTACATCGATCCGATCGATGAAGAAGATGTAGTCGTTCGCATGTATATATCCACGAACGTCGCTATTGGAGCAACGCCTCCACGGAGTCCACAAGTACAGGGATGGAGTACCTCCCACGGCAGCGTCCTAGCACCGCACGTGAGAGACGGGGATCCTTGATTTCAACAATTGAGATCAAGAAAGAAAGGAGAGAACTCTTGGGTGGCTAGGTATAATCTAGGCTTATTGCTTGTTCCAAGACGTCCTCCTCCTCTTCTTTTATAGGGCTGAGAGCCCCCTGGTCGTGCTCATCCCGAAACACTAAAAACCATAACAGATCTGATCTGTTTTCCAATGTCGGAACTTCCGATAGGGTATGTTAGATCTCCTAATATAATACGACAGGCAACAGATCCAATCTGTTATCGCCCACCTCGAAACTTCCGATACCATATCAGAACTTCCGATCAGTACAAAATTCCCCAATTCTGAATCGGAACTTCTAGCTCGTCGGAACTTCTGATACCATATCGGAACTTCTGAAGCAACATTTGCTCTCTGTATCGAGACCATAAAATAACTTAAACTTGTGATACTTCCTATCAGAACTTCTGATCCACAAAATTTTCTTGGGCATATGCTTTAGTGTGGACACCGGAGGAAGCCATCGTAGTGGTCGAACGTGTCGTGGGGCCCCGACACTAGTCGAGTAGGACGGGAGGGTCGTCTTGGTGGGGTCCTAGGAACGAAACAACCAAGTATGGACCTAGTTGGGTGTTGAAGGGGTCCATGATCTCTCATGGTTTGTGGACTCGGTGCCTTTGAGCAAGGGTCCGAAGCGGAAGAGGGTTGATGATGGCGAGCCAGGGGTCTGTCGCCTAGACGTTCTAGGTTCCCTTGGAGACTATGGGCCTTCGGGGTATTTCCCTGAGGCCATGGACGTTGAAGTCCCTTCGACCATCGAAGCACTTGACGATGGCGTGGTGGTCGAGCACTCGGAGCCAGAAGCGGAGGCCGCGGGCTTAGAGTCCAGGGTGGTGTCTATGGACGCATAAGTAGTGGCTCTAGAGCCGACCTCTGTCGGCTTGGACTCCGAGTGGTTAAAAGCCCATGAAAGAGACTTTGGGAGGCTCTTTTTGACCTCGGAGTATGCAGAGCTTTCTCCCATTGAGGAGAACGAAGGTACCCTTCCAAATTTGTTCTCTTCTTCATTATCTCATGCTAACTTACTTCTAGACTCCTTTTTAGATGCTACCAGAGCCGATCGCATTATGCCTAGAGCTGCCGATGCGGAGGAGACCTCTAAGAGCAGCGAGAGTAGCGACGAGAGCAGCGAAGGAGAGTCCGAAGGGGATTCTTCGGACGAGGGCAACGGAGAGGCCAACCGGGACGAAGTGACTCCTCCGGTGCTCATGGACAAAGCTGTTGACATCGTGGACTAGAGCCCAGCCCCAGAGGTGTCTGAGAGTCGAGTGCCTCTCGTGAGGTCCCTTCTTGTGCTGGAGGCCGCTGCGGTGGAGTTGGTGGACGCCTACTTCAACTGCAGTGAGGCCCTGGTGAGGAGTGACTTGGTGGCGAAGTTGAGCCACAATGCCCATGGAGACCTCCTCGCAAACACTCAAGAAACTCTTCTCTAGGTAGGCCTGGCTTCGCAAGGGGTTTTGTACATTTCAATTTTCTTTGACATTAAATAGCTCCTTTTGATCCTACCAGGCCTTCGCATTGAACCGTGCGGCCGTCGCCTCTATGGGTCACTAGGAGGCCTTTATGACGAAGGGAGTTGAAAACTTTCGTCGGCGGGCTTCATAGGCTGCCCAACGGCAGTGATAGGACGAAGAGGCGGCCACGGCAGCGAAGGCCGAAGTGGCCAGAGCGATCGAAGCCCAAGAGCAGACGACTTTGAAGGTCAAAAGGCTCCAGCAAGCGCTCCAGGCTTCTAAAGACGGTAGGGCAAGGTTGTCGGTGGAGATCACCGAGCTCCGCTCAGCCCAACAAGCCTGGAGGCCTTCATTGTGTGAGGGGTCGACGAAGCTACCTCTGCCTTGACCGGAGTCTTGGGGCGCTTGGGGACCACCTGCCAGGCTCCGACTTTCAGCGACTAGGACCCGATCAGGGTTCCGCTTCAATTTCTCCAGACGGTTGCGTTTATGACGGATGTAACCTTGATGGGCTTCACGCTGATGGTGGGGCAAGTGGCTGGCCAAGGAGTGATGCAGCTTCTTCATGAAGCGGGGTGCCGTCATTTCAAATCGGTGACCTCTGTTACGCCGGTGGTCTTCATAGGGCCTCGTCTGATCTCGCGCGCGCTCAAGGTCTGTGGAGCATGGCACTGTCTTCACGGGCATTGGAGGGCCCAAGCGCGTGAAGCGGTCCTCGAGCTTCAGGAAACCAGCTGCTCGCGCTGAGCGGGGCTGTGAAGCCCATCTTCAGGATTGAACCCTCCACCTCCAAAGGTCTAGATTTCTCTTAGGCTTCACTTTTGTAATACTTAGACGTAGGCCTGTAAAACAAACTTATCAGTTTATTAATGAAAATGCGGGGGTGTTTTTACCTTTCTAGGCTTAGCCTTCGGATATGGACGTCGAAGTGCTTGAGAATTCGGAGGCACTTCGTCAGCATTGGGTAGTGCTCGAGGTAGCTAGGTCCGAAGGCCCCACTCGGTTTAAGATGTCGTGGGGTCCTAGGGGCGCAGTCATATTCGAAGTAGCCCAGGAGATGTTAGCCTCCGTGAAGGTGGAGCTCCCTTAGAGCTCTTCGTCCTCGCCATACTTGAGCGGATTTGAGACAATCCTTAATGGAGAGGGAGTCTAGCCTTTGGAGATACCTTCGCGAGGTGACGAAGCCCTAGATTTTTTTTGCGTTCGATATGGAGCCCCCCGCACTTCGGACTTGGGCCAACCTGCAAGTGGAAAGAAGGGTTTTGCGGGCTTTGAGGCATGGACGATCCAGCCACAACGGGGATTTGTCCAACCGAGGGGGCCCTACTCGGTAGAAAAGCTAGCGGGGGTCGAACCTGTCAAGGCCTCAGACCCGCTTTTTATTAGGCTTGGATAGAGATTACTCGTAGAATTTTTGTTTTCACAGTGTACATCACAATCGTAATGTACTTCGTATTTGATGAATGAGATTACTTTTGTTCATACTTCGCGTAAGTGAATACCGAGCATATGCATACTCCGCACGCACACACACTCCACATGCATATTCATCGGCCCCCCTTGCATGGGGCAGCTAGGGATTTCGGCATAGTCGATTCATTCAATAATGCTCTCAATGCAATATAGAGTGCGGAGGGGCATTCAGTCGGACGGCTTCGAACTATCGAATGTTTTTAGCCTGTTAAGTGCTTCGATCTCGTAGACATACTTCAAATCGCACAGTTACTGGTCCCCCCTTGCGCATAGTGACTAGGGACTTCAGAGAAATTTGCACACGCGATCATAACATTCAGAGGCCCTAGGGGCTTCGGCGCAATTGGCATGAATAAACGTATCGTTTCGGCGCAACGCGGGATGCGGAGGGTGCGTTCAGCCGAGGGCTTCGAACACTTTAATTAATAGTGAAGCGAGGCTTCGAGGATGTATTTTTGATAAGCGAAGCAAGGCTTTAGATTTTAGCTTGGACTAGGCAAAGCAAGGCTTCGAACTTATTAGAATGTGAAGAGAGGCTTTAGGGTATGTTTAGTAGGTGAAGCTAGGCTTCAGAGCTTGTTTTTAGAAGGAGGATGGTGCGGATTGCACTGGATTATTGGAGCCACCTTCGACTTTGAGCCACCTCCGACTCTTTTACTGGATGCTTCGGGCCGGGGCCCGGAATCCATGGACGCATCGAGTTGTGAGCTCGGAGTCCCTAGGATGCTTCGAGTCGCAAGCTTGAAATCTTGTTCTTTTTATATCACTACGAGCCCGGAGGCGTTGTGTAGTGATAATGGTGGAACGGATCACACCAGATTGCTGGACACTTCAAGTGCTTGCTCGGAGTCCATTGATTTATTGCTATGGGCCCAGAGGCATTATGTAGCTTCATGAAGCAAGGCTTCAATGGTTTTTTTATAAGACGAAGCAATGCTTTGGATTTGGATATGACGAAGCAAGGCTTCGGATTAGGATATGATGAAGCAAGGCTTTGAATTGGATATGACGAAGCAAAGCTTCAGATTTTTGATGAGATGGACTGACTATTGATAGAGCGAAGCAAGGATTCGAGTTTTTGATTAACATGATGTGACTTCGATCACTAATAAGGTGAAGCGAGGCTTCGATGGGACTAATGGGGGATAAGTGTATGGACCTTCGGAATCCTAACAATGTCTAGAGACCGAGGGCTTCGCGCCGGCGTTGAAAACTTGCCTCGTAGCCCCTAGGGCTCCCGAGACTGGAATGGAAGGCTAGGGGGCCCTTGGCGTGTGCATGGATGCCCTTATCGAAGGGTGCGCGGAAGTCCATAGGGCTCCACCGCTTTCTTCGTGGATGTACTCCAGTATGCAAATGGTGGCAGAGACACTAGCTTTTAGTACTAGGAACCCCCACGGACGGCGCCAACTGTTGTAGCAATTGCATTAGCTACAAACAGGTTTCTATAATAAGGGTGTAGAATGTAGAACATGAACCTCGAAGGGTTCTTTCAAAGAGAGAGAGAGAGAGTTTTTATACTAGTCCGAGCCTCCCCGGAGGGATAATAACCTTACGTCCAGTTCATAGTGATTTTGGCATAATATTACCTTTGTGAGTCCTCTTATTACAAGTATGGTGCCCTGCTTTTGTAGGCAAGAAAGTAAAAGAAATGACCCTTCTACCCTCTACACACCATGGGCTTTGTAGGCATAAAAGGGGGCAAAACTAGGCTACTTTACATGCAACTTTACAGGCGTGGTAGATATACATCACTCCAGGAGCATGGGGTCCCCGGTATAGCTCTTTGTACTGTAGTGGTATTAGGATATTTCTTCAGCTCCTGGGCCAGAGGGCTCGTCGAAGGGTTTTCGCTGGAGCCCATCGGGGACGACTCCGAAAGGGCCTCAGAGAGGACTTCGGAGGGGGCCTCGGAGGTGCCTTGTAGGGGTCCTTAGAGGGGGCCTCGAAGGAGGCCTCGGAGGCGGGCTCCGGTGCTTTATCTTCTAAACTTGTAGTTCCTTGGTGCCTTCAGAGTGATCTTCGGACGAAGGGGGGCTGGGGCCTGATCACGGGCTTCGCTAGCTTGGTAGGCTCCGGGCTTCGGGGCTTCGAAGGTCATCGTCATTTGACCCCTGTTAGGGAAAAACTATTTCCCCCAACAGTAAAGTATAAGGGAATGATAGATTTTGCCAACAAGATGGTCACTTTGATGAGTGAAGATGGAGCATCAATCAATTTCAACATGGACACCAGAGGAATCGAGAATCCTATGGTTAATCAGATAACTTTGGAAGATGTGCCTATCATTTGAGACTATCCAGATGTGTTTCTGGAAGATCTGCTAGGCATGCTGCCAAAGAGACATTGAGTTTAGAATTGATTTAGTGTTTTGAACAACTCACATCTATAAACGTCCTTACAGAATGATCGCTAATAAGTTAGCAGAAGTAAAGTGTCAGATAAAATATCTTGAGCAAAAAGGTTACATTCGACCCGGTACTGTAGGACCGAAATAGGTGATTAGAGGGAGTGAATAGGCGCCTCAACAAATTATTTCGAATTGATGGCCTTTTAAAAACACCCAAACACACCTCAAAAGGAACAAGTATAAGCAACAAAGTTAACCCGGTGAAATCCCAGAAAGAGCTAATGCTATCACTCTCCTATCATATATGATATGATATGACAGTATGAGAGATTATAAGCACTAAAAATAATCTAGCCTAAAAATGACTGGTGTCCTAAACAAAAAACACCACCACAGTATTTCAAGGCAGATTAAAAATTATTTAACTAACAGGCATTTCAAACAACACAAGAATAATCATCTAGAGTATTCAGGCATTTAATCAAATAAAATAAATGCAGGTAATTAAATGTGCTCACAGATGATTCATAATGCACTAAGGAAACAAAGATAAATCAATGACTAGGGCAATGTGAAAATAAAACACTTGTAGTATTTAAATTTATGGCAGAATATTCAGAGTAAATTACTGCAGTGGACGTGAATCAAGAAATAAAGTTTTACTTTTCTTTACTGTTCCTGCGCCGACTGTCTTCGCGTGGCTTCCGGATGTTGCCTGCTTCTGCGTGCCGATGGCTGGGGACAGAACGCCGCCCCCCGCCACGAGTGCTAAGCGCGTAGCGCAAGCAGACTCCCGCTTCCTGGAGCGTTGGCTCGTGCCAAGCAACGCCAGGTCCAGTAGCGCTGCGCGCCTCTCTCCGCCCCGCCGAAGACTGCCCCACGCCTGCGTCCTGGAAAAAACTGGACACCGGTTCACCACCTCCCAACCATGCGCACGCCCCCTTTGCCGTGGTGCAGAACCGAAGACCGGGTCAGGGATAAAAACCGGCCATGAGCCTGGTGATCGCACACAGTGCCCGATCGGAGAAAGAACACTAGCGGCGGTGGTGTTTTTTTAGCAAAGCATGAAACAAGCAAGAGGTTGAAGAAACAAAAAGTGAACTTCAATTTTTCATTGGATGAGTTGGTTTTTTATAGGCAATTCAAAAATAGGAAAAGACACAAATACTCTAGGGTGCTTATAGACTCAATGGCCCACTCCGTTAAAAAATGTAAAATCCTATTTAAAGGTAGTTTATCCCGATTTGAAGCTTTCGTAGCGACTACGGCTTCTCTTCAGGATGCTTCGATCTTGATCTGACAATTTTGAGCTGAAACCGACAAAGCCCTCTAGATCGCCGTCACGTGTCACCAATCCGCGAACTCAACCGCCAGAAAATCTCTCCCGCTCTCGATCCCTTGAGCTATCTTATCACTTGTACTTGCCAACCTTTCGTTGACTTGGTCAACACGCTATCTTGATCATCTGTTCGTCCATGTCTTACTTCATCTCCACGTGTACGCCTGAGATCTTCCTCAACTTCAACCGGCATCCTTGACCGTCTAGCATCAAGCTCCCCCTTGACCCCGATCATCCGCCATTGACAGTTGACTTGCATCTCAACCCTGCACACACTAAGACAAGCAAAACATGAATCTCCACATAAAACACACATTGATCCCTTCAGTGAACACAACAAGCCATCACAAATCCAAACCATTAAATCAGGCAAACTTGTCTATCACTCATCACTAAGATAAACCACAGTGCAAATCCCACTTGGTTTCTCAATCTCCTCCTTGATAAGTGCATTGAAAACTTCCAAAAGAAACAAGATGAATGTTGAAGTTCAGTGCACAAGTGACCATACTCAAAAAAGAGAAAAAACATGTCACTTGATTTAAAAATTCTCACCCTTGATGAAAGATCCTCCCCTTTGATAGAAGCAAGACACAATTTTTCTCCCCCTTTAGCAATGCATGCATCAATGTGATAAAAATGATGTAAAGAGAGGTGTAAGGGTGAATGTATCACTACTACAAATCACAACTGTAGTGGCGTTGTGTGATTTCACTGTAGTGGCGGGCTATTAGAGGCCAACCACTACAGTGGCACCAGCCACTCTCGCACCAGCGCCCGCCACTAGTGTAGCCACTAGTCGTGGTGGTCGGTGTTGACGCCAGCACCGACCGCCACTAGTATATCCACTAGTGGTGGCGGGCCAGAAAATGGCCCACCACTGCTACGCTGTCCACCACTAATGTGTTGATGACATCACAGGCGACCGCCACTACTATTCCGACTATAAATACACACCTTCTTTATCCCAGAGCCCGAGGCTACAGGAGTTCACGATTTGGTTCGTACAATGGCGACGCAGATCTAGAAAGTGGTGGGGGAAGGTTTTTTTCGTTTTTTTCAAGGATTTCGTTCTAGGAGGTAAATTCATGTCGAATATCACATTTATTTTATCTTTAATCAAGTATAATGAGTTATTAGTGTTTTACTAATCAAGTATTTCGTTCTAGGAGGTAAATCCATGCCGAATATCAAATATTATTCCACTTATGTTGTTTCTTTCTCCCAAATGAACAAATAGGACTCTCGTCACAATTATTCATCACTTGTATACATTTTTACCTCGTTTTAATCTATTTTTTTAGTTTGAATTATGATTATAGATCTAGATCTATGTTGTTTGGAGAGAAAAACCAATGTAGTTAATTAATGTTGTTAGGAGAGAGAAAACAATATACTTTTAATTTAAAAATTACTAAGATTAATTATAATGAATAGGTAGCCTTTTATTGATTTTTTTCAAAAATAATATGTTTTAGATGGAGCACAGGTCCTGGATGTACTCATCCAACGAGGGAGATGTGGTGGTATATTTTAACCGAGTAACTGAATTTACTGAAGCTGTCGCACAATATGTTTCCCGTCAGAGTGAAGCGGCAATATATTGTCCTTGTAAAGTTTGTAAGAACGAAGCGATGTATTCGTGTTCAGATCGTGAAACATACACTTTTACTTGTTGAAAAATGGCTTCGTGAAGAACTATTATATATGGACTAAACACGATGAGAGAGGTGAAAACACTCCTGATGTTTCTGATGTGCCGCAAGATTCTCATCAACACAGAAGAGGTTGTGATCATACATCTAACATAACAGATGATGTTGATCAACACGAAAGGCTATTGCAGAGAACTACAACGAAAGGCTATGATAACTTTGAAGCACTTAACAAAACATCGAAGAACCTTCTTTATGAGGCTTATGAAACTGAAGGCCAACAATGGATGGTCCGACACTAGTTTTTCAGATCTTTTGTAGCTCCTCAAAAAGGTTTTGCCGAAACCCAATGGTTTGCCATCTGATACGTACCAAGCAAAGAAGCTGATTTGTCCATTGACTTTGGGCGTTCAAAAGATTCATGCATGCCCGAACCACTGTATCCTATATCAAAAAAAGTATGAATTGTTAGAGAGTTGTCCGTAGTGCAACGCAAGTCGATACAAACGGGTAAATGACTGTGTGGAGGACTACAATGACCAACAGAAGAAGAATAAGAGGTTACAGAAGAGGAATATTATTGCAGACCAGCACGGAGATAAGATGGAGAGGAAAGTTCTAGCCTTAGTAATGTGGTACCTACCGGTGATTGATCGCTTAAATGTATGTTCTCTAATCCTAGAGATGCTAAACTATTAATCTAGCATTTCATTGGGCGGAAGAAGGACGAAAAACTTCGGCACCCTACGGATGCTAGGCAGAGGAAATCATTTGACCTGGCCCATCCAGACTTCTCAGAGGATTCTAGAAATACCAGGATTGGACTTAGCATGGATGGAATGAATCCCTTCGGTGATATGAGGAACCCACACAATATGTGGCTAGTCTTTCTGTGCTTTTTCAACATTCTATCATGGTTGTGCCACAAAAGAAATTATCTTATGATCACTACTCTAATTACTAGTCCAAAATAACCTGGCAATGACATTGATGTCTTTCTAGAACCTTTGATGGACAATATGAAACGTCTATGGGAACATGGTGTCCGTGTGTGGGATGAGCACAAGAAAGATCACTTCCATATAAGAGCCATGATCTTTTGTACCATAGCTGACAACCCGGGTCATATGTCCCTAACAGGGCAAGTTAAAAGAAAGACAACATGTGTAGTGTGTGTGGACCAGACAGAATTTGTGCACCTTCCATCATTCGTTAAGATGATATATATGCGACACCACAAATTTTTACCAAGAAACAACAAAAATCGAAGAAATAGGAACCGTTTCGATAGTACAATCGAGCTTGGGCAGCCGCCATGACATCAAGATGCAAATTTCTATTCAAAATGTTGAAAAATATTAAAGTTGTTTTCAAAAAGAAGAGGAAGAAATATGTAAAAATTTCAAAGGACGCTCCATTTAAAAAGCAATCAATCTTCTTTAGGTACTTACCCTATTGGAAGGAGTTGGAGATTGGTCATGCTATTGATACCATGCACGTTGAGAAGAATGTCTTCGATAGCACCATCGGTATTTTTTTAGACATACTGTGCAAGTCTAAATATGGACTCAAAGTACGAAGGGACCTTCAAATTCTCGGAATTAGACCTGAGCTTCAACCACAGGAAAGGGTTAATGGAAAATTTTTCCTTCCGGGTGCTAACTATAACCTCACAATTGACGAGAAAAAAATTAATCTATATGTGTCTACATGGAATCAGATTTCCAATAGGATTCTCAACAAACATAAAGAATATTGTCTCCGTGGCAGATCTGAGGATGAGCGGCTATAACACTCATGATTGTCATGTTATGCTTGGGCTATTCCTCGCCATCGCAGTAAGAAGAATCAAACATTCATTTTTGAAGATAGTGATCACACGCATGTATCACTTCTTCAATTTCATATCAAAGAAGGTGATCGACCCTAAAGAGTTAAATGAATTACGTAAACAAATGAGGGATACTATGTGTCAGCTTGAGATGTGCTTTCCTCCTTCATACTTTGATATTATGGAGCACTATATGATACATATAGCAGACTAGATTTTTGTTCTCGGTCCAATGTACCTACACAATATGTATGTGTACAGGCGTCTCATGGTTATCTTCAAGGGTTACGTACGAAATTGTGCTTATCCAGAGGGTTCCATGATAGAAGGCTACACGACTAAGGAAGTCATTGAGTGCTACGCAGATTACATAAGACATGGAAAACCAATAGGTGTTCCCGTGTCACGGCACCATGGAAGACTCACCGGTAAAGGAACTAAAGGTAGAAAAATCATACGAGACAATATCTACCAAACAATAAGAGAATCACATTACAGTGTCATGCATCAGTTGGCGATTATGAGATCATATGTTGAACAACACATGCAAGAGATTCATGAAAAGAATGAAGATAGTGATGAAGATTGGATTATGAAAGAGCACAAAATTCATTTCACATCATGGCTGAGGAATCTAAACCTTTCGATTGGAGAAACCAACAAAGATATGATGATAAATAAATTGTCTTACGGTCCATTGAGCATGGTTAAAACATGGCAAGCATATGATATCAATGGTTTCACATTCTATACCAAAGCAAAGGATCAAAGGAGTCAACACCAAAATAGTGGTGTCAGAGCAGATGTAGAAGACGTCACTAGACAAAAGAATGCTTACTATGGATACATCGAAGAAATATGTGAAATTAACTACGAGAACTCTATAGAAATCCCCATATTTAAGTGTCAGTGGGTCAGACATCCATGAGGTGTGGAGGTGGATGATTATGGGTTTACTATAGTTGACTTTAATAAGGTGGGTTATAAAGATAACCCTTGGATACTCGCTCAATCTGTGGCATAAGTATTTTACATACTTGATCCTAAAGACGAGAAGAAATACATCGTTGCTCCAGGAAAACAAAGAATTGTTGGAGTTGATGGAGTCGAGAACTAAGAAGAATACAATCAGTTTGATGAGGTGCCGTTCTTCGTGGACATAAAAAGGATCAATGTGGTTGAAGCAAAACTGTCATTTGGTAGTGTAATTCCTTATCTACATACCGATGGTGATGGAAAATTAGTGCAACGATAGATCTTTTATGTTTAGTTTAAGAGATTGTGCGTATTTGTAAAATCATTGTGAAACCAAGTGGGTCGCACTGTAGTTTTTATCTTGGTGATGAGTGATTGCAAGTTTGCTCGATCTGGAGTGATGAGTGAGTGGAGGTTTGCTTGCATCGATGGGATCGATGTGTGAGTGGAGATTGTGTGCCCAGGGGATCGGTGTGCGTCACGTTTCTTGTTTTGGCTTGTCTCATGTGTGCATGGTGGAGATGCTAGCCAATTGTCAACGGCGGGTGATCAAGGGTCAAGCGGAGAGCTTGATGCCAGGGGATCAAGGAGGTCGGGTGAAGTTGGGGATGATCTCAGGAGTACATATGGAGATAGAGAAAGACATGTACAGATGGATGATTGAGGCAGCGTGTCGACCAAGTCAGCGAAAGGGAGGCTAGTGCAAGTGATCAGGCGGCTCGAGGGGATCGAGAGTGGGAGAGACTTGCTGGTGGTCAAGTTCGCAGATTGGTGTCATGTGTCGATGATCGGGAAGGCTTTGTCGGTTTCGGCTTAAAACCATTGTATCAGAAAATGTTTTTTTAAATTCCAATAAATAGGAGTTTATTTGTCTATGTTAGTCATCTAGATAAAGTGTAATCTTTTAGTATTTTTCGGAATTCTTAATTCTGAAAAAATATTAAAAGAATAGGTTTAAAGTTGTAATAAATTAGGAGTATACTTTTGTTTATTTTTCAGAATTATTAATTCTGAAAACACATAAGGGTATTTAGGTAAATACTTGGTCATTAAACCCTAATGGCATTTTGGGGAATACCTTGATGGACTTGCCTATATAAAGGACCCCATGCCTAGAGGATTAGGTTAACTTGTGGCTGTAATTTTTGATGGTTGAGTTTTGGGGGCTGAATATTTTTGAGAGAGAGCAATACTTCCAGAAATCTCCTGGTATCTCTTGTCTGTGTTTATCAGCTGAGTACTGTTCATCGTTTTTCCCTTCATTGACGTGCCAGAATTGCTACAGGAACTACAGCTGCCTGTGTTTTTTCTACATCAGAGAGCTATCACGGCCAAAACCTCTAGGTGTGTCGTTGTACTCATCTTGCCTTGTTCATCTTACTAGCCGATTTATTTGAGGAACAGTTCGATCATGTTTTTTCTCTGATTTATGTTTGGTTTTCTTCCTTGAGTTCTTGCTGCCAAGAGCACAAACAACATAATTGTGCTTGTTCTTCCTGCCAAGAGCACAAAAAAGAACATAATTGTGCTTGTTCTTCCTGTTCAGTTTTCTTGAGAAGTATTGTGGTTGGTCTTTTTAGAAATAGTTGTTCATTGCAGTTTATCTGGTTGTCTTGTTGATTATAATCCGCAGTTTTTTGTTGCTGGTACACTTCTCAGCTATTGCCAAGCAATTGTTATGATTTTTACGCTGGTTCTCTTCCAAGTATTGCTTCTAGTTGCTAAACCAATTTCTGGTTGATTAATCACTCAAGCTTGACGCCAACACATCTAACTTCCTATTCAGTATTTTGTTGTTACTGTTGTTCATCATCCGACACAGGTCGTTCTTCTGTTCTTTGTTAGTATGAGTCATCAACTTCAAATCTTCCATAAGGGTTTTTCGGATTTCGGTTTCTTTAGTGTTGAGTAGATTTTTCTCTTGATAGCTATTTAGCAAGTCACGCAAATTGTCGTTCAAGTTCTATTTCAAAACTTGCTAAGTATTGTTTCCTTATTTTTCTACATCATTGTCGCCCTGTGTTCGAACTGTCTTTCCTATTCATCATCATCAAATTGATCCCCAATTTTACTCTCCTGATTCAGTTCAAAGTTGCCCCTGTTCTTAGTTGATCTCCAGGTTTATTCCCCTGATTTGGTTCAGCGTGTCTTCTTGATCTTTGCTGCAGTGAGCAGTATCATCTTTCCATAGTTGATACAGCTATGAGCAAGCACAGGAGTGATGTTCAAACTCCAAATCACTAAGATATCAATAGAGTTTATTTCAATATTTGCCTGTGTTCATCACTATGAACAAATTTTCCACTGTCCCGGATGTTCAACAAGGACATTGATTGTTCTTCCGTGAGGAATGAAAGAAATGTTCAACTGTGTTCTTAGTTGTTTCTAAAATTATCAAGTTTCTGCACACAAATATTATAAGAGCTGGTTGTTCTTTAATGAAGTTCATACAAATTTTCAGCAACTAATGGTGAACCAAGAATCGCCCCACCAATCGCCATATTGTGACGATCAAAATCCCCTGTCTTGTAGGAGGGATTCGCCGCCTGACATGCCCGTTGCCTCAGTGACATTTATGGCTTGGCCATGATTTTCTCCACCGAACTCTGCCAAGCAGAATTTACAGGATTTAACAATCCCACCATCACCGTGGCTCAGGGCCACCAAGATAAGTCTCCAATTCTCCATACTTCAAATTTCAATTTGATACATCATTAAAATTTGGAATTTATTCACTTGTAAGCATGATTATCGGAGCAATAGCGGTTTTTTTCAACTCTGTATCCATGATCCATTTTGGCTGAGTCATTGGAAGGCCCCTCTGCTTCCGAGTGCTTAACAAGTTTGTGGCTCTTAAGCATTTCCCTTGGGACCTACCGCGGTCTTCCTACTATGTATCCACAATCAGCTCTGGTTGAGTTAGCGAAGACCTTCCTAGAATACTTAACAACAACCCTCTTTTGGCAATCTCCTCTATGGGATTTTACGGTCGCTCACTCTGTATCTACAATCAGCTCTGGCTGAGTCAGGTTGATCAGATTCCGGAAGAGTTGCGGTCTATAAAAGTGCAGTTCAAAAAAGCGTTTATCTGGCGTGCGTTATCCCTATGCTAGCGAGCCTGCGCTATGACTAAATGATCACAACCAGTCGGATTGCATACAAAAATGAAATGTGACCAAGCAACATTATGATTACATGTTTTGCAAATATGGCACATATATTTTTGTCACTCGGTAGGTGCAGGAGGAACAGGAGGATAATATTCTATGTCGACAGTCAAGGTATCGGCAGCTTCCTCGACTTCGGCATAAACTCGCTGGGCGTCGGCTTCATTCAAATGCGTTGGCCACCCTGCCTAGATAAAATCCAGTCGGTTGGTCGGGTACAGTGCCCGGACGACCCCCAGTACATGAGTGGACATTATCTTCGCGAAGACCTGAGCCGACTGCCTCAGTCATCCTTCAGTGCTGACCAGCCAAGCAAATGACTCATCCGCCGACCACTAAGTGCTCAGGGGCTCATCATCAACCATTCGGATCATTGCATCTATGCATGTCCGATAGGCATCCAGATGCCTTTGGGTGCTCGCCAGACGCCGCTCTAGGTCTTCAAACTAGGCGGTCACCCGATGGTGGTCCTCTATAGAGCAAAACAGAGTTTTTTAGGATAGAAACTGATGAAATTCGCCCTGGAAGAAAAAAGTACTCAGAAGAAGTTCATACTTTTATACTCACCGCGCCATTTCTTGGCCAAAGCCTCAGACTCGGTGAGCTGCTTCTTTATCTTCTCCAGCTCAGCGGAGGCAGCACCTCTTTCAGTGAGGTTCTTTGTCGCCTCCTCTAGCTTGGCCAAAACAGTGTCCCTCTCGGTTGTTGCATCGTCTGCCGAATGTTGCGCTTTGCTGACGACCATCTCTAGATGCTCACCGGACGCCGACAACTCTGTTAGAACGAAAAAGAATTATGCTCCGGATCCGCAGATAAAAATATTGAGGATATTGAGACATACCGAGGGCCTAGAGGTTGATCTACTCGTGAAGAGCACGAAGCTGCTCCTGGAGACCATCGTTCTTCGTCTGCAGCCACCGCAGCTCATCATCCTTCTAGGACAGCTCGATGTCCTTGGTTTCCAGTTGCTCTCTTATCTCGAGAGCCACATCCTATGTGGATACCCAAATTAATCTATACTCCAAGGTACGCAAGCCTTTTTTGCAGGAAAACTTACCATCGTCTTCTGGCTATGGTACTCGAAGGACTTCAGGCACCCGGCCATGGCCAACGACCATCGCCGAGCGGGAGTACATCCAGAAGGCGGTGGCGCCAACCCAACTATAATAGGAGGAGCGGAGCACTCCTCCCCCGGAACAGTGGGATCTGCTCCTTACGGTCAAGGGTGGATCCTTCGAATTCACGGCGAAGAAGGTTGGGTCCCCACTGCATCACCCACAGAAGGTATTCCGCCCTTAGGTGACCCCGATGGTGTCGTATAGACCACAATGGTGGTGGTCGACTCGATGGCACCGGTCACCTCAACCGGGCTCGGGTCGGGCAATGGCAATCCCCTAACCTTGTCAAGAAGAATATCCAATGATGATCACGAAGAAACATCCAAGAAGATCGACTCCATCGACAAAATGTCCTCACCACGTTGATCGCCGGAACAGCACCTTCCTCATATATGAGCTGGGTCCCGCACTAGAAGAAAAGCCTGTCGGTGGAGCCGAGCGATGCGGTGATGGAGGAAGGGTGGACACCGTAGGCACCCTCTCAGAGGCATCCGAGTCAGCACCTAGAGACGAAGGGATCTTCGGAGGCCCCTTAGCCTTCCTCCACTTCGCCTCCGACTAGGCAGCGCTCTGAGTCACATGATGGCTTGGTGGAGTCTCTGCTCGCTTCTTCGCCGTCCACTCCGAGGGGAGCAAGCCTCCTTGCTCTTCCTCTTCCTGTTGTGTGCACCGCCATCTGGCCCGGCGTGCTTCTACACGACAGAGCAGGGGTTCTCTAGTAGTGGAGCCAAAGAGATGAAGGTGGCCCAACCCTGCACAAGTTCACATTCAAGATCTGAATATTGATCACAAGTTCCACCAAACCCTCGATGAAGAATAGGAGGAAATAGCATTACCTCTGATCGGGGTAAATCAAGATGGAAGGGGCGGTAGAAAGTGGAGCATTGGGCTTCAACCTTGCTATTGAATATGCTCCATGCCCTCACCCCTGCCTCCTCCAACGACAAGCCCTTAGCCGACTCCCTGGTCGGATCGTTGGGCCGCAAGAACTCATACCTGGGGTGGAGATGCTGCTTCAGTGGTGTAACCCAACGAAGAAAGAAGCTTATCATGACCTAGAAGCCATGAGGTTTCTCTCTCGAGGATGACAGATCAAGGTCACCAACTCATCAACTTTCTCCTGTTCCTTGACAAGGCACCGGTCGGTCTAGGTGGCAGATGCCAGCGGCACTTGGTCAATCCCCGGAGATATGGATGGCTCGTGGTTGTCCACATAAAACCAACCCGAGTTCTACCCCTTGTTTGAAGGGGGAAGCGGGACATATATGTACTTTGCCGCCTTACCATCGTGAAGTTGTAGCCCACATCTTCTGACCACTTTACTCCGAAGAGATCGCAAGCAGAAGAAGTGGCGGAAAAGATTGAAATGGGGATCGATCCCCAGAAAATACTCACACAACTCGACGAAGATGGCAAGATGAAGAATGGACTTGGAATTTACATTGCAGAGAGAGGATGTCATAATGATGAAGAACACCATGAAGAAAAGGATGAGCCAGCAACCCGAGCCACGAAGGAAGAAGGAATCAAAGACCACGATCTTGTGGGTGTCTAGGGATGGAAATGTCTCACCGCCGATTGCTCCCCACGATGAGATGGCCTTCGGCAGGATCTCTCACCGATCATCCAGTGCTTGCACTGCCTCCTCTCCGATCGTGGAGACGTGGAACTCCTCCAGGCGATCCACCGGCTTCCGAGGAGTGTTTGCCGCCATTGAAGTCCTGGAGGCCCTCGCCAAAGGTTTTAGGTTGAACAGCCGCCGGGCTTTGCGGTAGAAAACCGCTGTTGGAACAATTGCGTTAGTTCCAGCAGGTTTTCCTGTGGTGGTGCATGATGTGGAGAATGAACCTCGATGGGTTCTCTCAGAGGGAGAAAGAGTTTATACTGGTTCGGGCCTCCCCTAGGGGACAATAGCCCTACGTCCAGTTTGTGGTGGATTTGGCATGCTATGCCTTGGTGTGGAGAAATAACTCCAGGGTCTCATGGCCCCCTGGAGCGTGTCCTACTACAAGGGCTTGGCCCTGCTTTTATAGGCACGTAGGCCTTAAGGAAAAGACCAAGATACCCTCTACAAGCTCCTAGGCTTATAGGGGTAGACAGGGAAAGGGAGATAGCTACTGTGCAAAGGTACCAGACAACTTTATAGCTTTACAGACATGTCAGGCTGCGCTAGACTTTGACCAGCTAAACGACATACCAGGGGCGGAGGGGCCCTCGGTATGGCCTATACTTAGATATTTCTTGAGCCTCGAAGTAGGGGTCGGAGCTCTATGGCCGAGGCTGCGAAGAGGGCTTCGAAGTGCACCCGAAGGGGGGCTCCGAAGCATGCTCCGAGCAAGGCTCCGAACAGGGCTCCGAACTGGGGTCTCGGAGCCTGGGCTTCGAACTGGGCCCCGAACTAGGGTCTTGGAGCCTTGGCTTCGAACAGTCTTGACAGGGTCCGAAGGCTGGCCTGCGGAGGAGAAGGCTTCGAAGTGTACCCCGGAGGGGGGCTCCGAAGCATGCTCCAGAGGGCGGCCTCCGGACTTGGCTCCGAACTGGGCTCCGGAGGGCGACCTCCGAACTAGGCTCTGGAGGGCGGCCTCCGGACTTGGCTCCGGAGGGCGGCCTCCGAACTGGGCTCCGGAGGGCGACCTCCGGACTTCGCTCCGGAGGGCGGCCTCCGACGTCCTGCAACTGGAGGGTGGCCTCCGGCCTCCTGCGCCTGGGGGGTGGCCTCCGGCGCCCTGCGCCAGGGCCCGAAGTGGGGGCTCCGAGCTGGACCCCCGAAAGGCACCTTGGGACCTGAAAACAATGCTTAGGGAGAAAACAGGCCCCGACAGTGCTGGGCTCTGGGCCGAAGGCTGTCGGAGGCTGACGTCATTTGGCCCCTGTTCAAGGGAAATATATTCCCCCAACAACCGCACAGTTGCAGTGTCGAGAACTTTTGTGGGGTGCTAGGATATCGGAAGAAGAAGAAAGTGAAGGATGGAGTACTACTTCAAAATGCGCCGGGGAAGGTTACTTATAACTTTTCCCCCGACGGTTCCCCGTCCCAATGTGTCGCGACTGCCAAAGTGAGCGGTTCGGAAAAGTACTTTTCGCCATCATTCGTGCCAGCGCGGTTCCCAGGGATCACTCAGAGGGTCCTGAACCGTGCTCGAGAAGATGAAGCAAGAAAAAAGAAAGTGAAGCAACAACACCAATTGTCGTCTCCCCGCTCAGTAACTTTTGCCTATAGGGAGGCCTCACGGTTTCAAGATCAACTACTCCAACGGTAAACTCCCCTAAAGTAGACGTTTTGAGACTAAAGCTCATTCTCCGAAGGAACTTCAGCCTCGGGGGTTGCACTCGATAGGTGCACCTAAGCGGTGCACCAATGGAAGACATGGAAACATCAAAGGTACTTGGAGCTCTTCTCGCCTGCTTCGAGGATGGCGCACGCCGAAAAGAGCTTAGGGCTTCTATCGGTGATATAATCTAGGGTACCCCACCGAGTGGTTTCACACGGATCGCCGACTGCTGGCTAGGCCAGCCCACGAAGGACTTCCTGACCGACAGGCCTCCCACTCGGGAGCGGATGTGCTCGAGTGGTGAGACGCCAATGGTTGGCCCAAGGCTATCTTCCCAAACGGTTATCTCCAATTAATGCCAACGGTTATCTCCAATCAACACTGACGTCTCTACGACAATCATTAGCGCCAATTAAAGGTAGTTATGCGGCTGTTTCCGCAGGCTATCAATGTTATGATTAATTCCTATAACTCCCAGTCCTTCTCATATAAAAGGATTAGGGGAGGCCCTAAGACAGGGCACGTCGAGACCGACTCATAGGATCACATCCTAGCACACAACGTCTACGCTTTGAGGTCTCCGGACAATAAGAACGTGCATACACAACACTGAGGGACTCACTCATACAAACATCCCCATTCATCCATACACATACAAGAGTAGGGTTATTATCCCCCGGGAGGCCCGAACCTATCTAAAATCCTCTTGTGTTCATCTCCTCATTGTTGTCACCCCTTTCTTGCCTCTTTCAATCGGGGTAACTGTCAAATCCATAGCCACGACTCCTCCTTTCTGCCTACACAAATCACACTACGGGTACCCCCTGTAGGCTTGTCGTTGCCATGCAACGACAAAGACTCTATGGAGGTACTTGGGATGTTCAAAGCCTAGGGTTTTCTAACATAAACATCCTCTCCTATGAAACCATTAAGAAAAGAACGTTTAACATCCATTTGATAAAGCTTGAAACCATGAGAAGATGCAAAAGCAAGCAAAATCATAATGGCTTCAAGTCGAGCTACTGGAGCAAAGGTCTCTTCAAAATCAACCCTCTCGACTTGAGAGTGACCCTGAGCAACAAGCCTAACCTTGTTTCTCAAAACAGACTCATCCTCTCCCTGTTTGTTTTTTAAAATCCATTTTGTGCTAATGATATGAATGTTAGGGGTGGATCTACAAGAACCTAGACTTTGTTTCTATCAAAATATTCTAACTCCTCATGCATGGCATTGATCCAACTTGAATCAGATAAAGCATGACTAATATGTACGGGTCCAAAGGAGGCAACAAATGCAAAATAAATAAACTGAGCGTGAGAACTTGTTACCCTTTGATCTAGCTCACCGATGATCTTCTCTAGAGGATGCATCTTATGAAGTTGTTGTGGAGCTTCTCGATGAGATGCAGCCTCCACCTCAACTCTTGCTGGAGAGTGGTCGAAGATGACCGAAGTTTATTCATGGCCTCTAGCCAAAGTAGTCGATGTCGGCAGGATCTCTCACCGATCCTCCAGTGCCTGCACTGCCTCCTCTCCCATCGTGGAGACGTGGAACTCCTCCAAGTGATCCACCGGCTTCCGAGGAGTGTTTGCCACCATTGAAGTCCGGGAGGCCCTCGCCATAGGTTTTAGGTTGAACAGCCGCTGGGCTTTGCAGTAGCAGAAAGTGAAGGATGCAGTACTACTTCAAAATGCGCCGAGGAAGGTTACTTATAACTTTTCCCCGACGGTTCCCCGTCCTAAAGTGTCGCGACTGCCAAAGTGAGCGGTTTGGAAAAGTACTTTTCGCCTTCATTCATGCCAGTGCGGTTCCCAAGGATCGCTTAGAGGGTCCTGAACCGTGCTCGAGAAGACGAAGCAAGAAAAGAGCAAGTGAAGCAACAACACCAATTGTCATCTCCTCGCTTGGTAACTTCTGCCTATAGGGAGGCCTCACAGTTTCAAGATCAACTACACCAACGGTAAACTCCCCCAAAGTAGACGTTTTGATACTGAAGCTCATTCTCCGAAGGAACTTCAACCTCGGGGGCTGCACTCGATAGGTGCACCTAGGCAGTGCACCAATCGAATACATGGCAACATCAAAGGTACTTGGAGTTCTTCTCGCTTGCTTCGAGCATGGCGCACACCGAAAAGAGCTTAGGGGCTTTTATCGGTGATATGATCTAGGGTACCCCACCGAGTGGTTTCACTCAGATCGCCGACTACTGGCTAGGCCAGCCCACGAAGGACTTCCTGACCGTCAGGCCTCCCACTCAGGAGCGGATGTGCTCGAGTGGTGAGACGCCAATGGTCGGCCCAAGGCTATCTTCCCAAACGGTTATCTCCAATCAATGCCAACGGTTATCTCCAATCAACACTGACGTCTCTACGACAGCCATTAGCGCCAATTAAAGGTAGTTATGCGGCTATTTCCGTAGGCTATCAATGTTATGATTAATTCTTGTAACTCCCCAGTCCTTCTCATATAAAAGGATTAGGGGAGGCCCTAAGACAGGGCACGTCAAGGCCGACTCGTAGGATCACATCCTAGCACACAATGTCTACGCTATGAGGTCTCCGGACAACAAGAACGTGCATACACAACACTGAGGGGCTCACTCATACAGACACCCCCATTCATCCATACACATACAAGAGTAGGGTTATTATCCTCCAGGAGGCCCGAACCTATCTAAAATCCTCTTGTGTTCATCTCCTCATTGTTGTCACCCCTTTCTTGCCCCTTTCAATCGGGGTAACTATCAAATCCATAGCCACGACTCCTCCTTTCTGCCTACACAAATCACACTACGGGTACCCCTGTAGGCTTGTCGTTCCCACGCAATGACAAAGACTCTATGGAGGTACTTGGGATGTTCAAAGCCTAGGGTTGTCTAACATAAACATCCTCTCCTATGAAACCATTAAGAAAAGAACTTTTAACATCCATTTGATAAAGCTTGAAACCATGAGAAGATGCAAAAGCAAGCAAAATCATAATGGCTTCAATTCGAGCTACTGGAGCAAAGGTCTCTTCAAAATCAACCCTCTCGACTTGAGAGTGACCCCGAGCAACAAGCCTAGCCCTGTTTCTCATAACAGACCCACCCTCTCCCTGTTTGTTTTTTAAAATCCATTTTGTGCTAATGATATGAATGTTAGGGGTGGATCTACAAGAACCTAGACTTTGTTTCTATCAAAATATTCTAACTCCTCATGCATGGCATTGATTCAACTTGAATCAGATAAAGCATGACTAATATGTACGGGTCCAAAGGAGGCAACAAATGCAGAATAAATAAAGTGAGCGTGAGAACATGTTACCCTTTGATCTAGCTCACTGATAATCTGCTCTAGAGGATGCATCTTCTGAAGGTGTTGTGGAGCTTCTCGATAAGATGCATCCTCCACCTCAACTCTTGTTGGAGAGTGGTCGAAGATGACCGAAGTTTAAGTAGATGCTTCAGTGCCTCTAGCCAAAGTAGTCGATGTCGGGTCCGCTTTAGGGGTCGTTGTAGTAGAAGGGAGGGGATCATCCTCAAGCTCTTCAAATTCTGATGGATTTTCTTCTTCAAAGATGGTCTCATCCATATTCGACTTACTAGCAAGCTCAAAATAAGTACTAACACAAGGGGAAGACTCATCAAAAGTCACATCACATGACTCAATGACTATGTTAGTATCAAGGTTAAAAACACGATACGAATTACCATGAAGAGTATAACCCAAAAAGATACCATCAGAAGAACATGACTCAAATTTGTCAAGATTACCACATTTCAGAATGAAGCACTGACATACAAACACTCTCAAATGAGTAACTTTGGGTTTCCTTCCAAAACGCAGCTCATACAAAGTCAAATTTAAAAGTGAGTGTTGGCGCAAATGTTACGCCAACAGGTTCTCTCAAATCAAGAACGGACAAACAGAAAGTTCGTGCTTTAGGACTACTTTGAGCCTCCGAGATGGATAATAGCTCAAGTGGTCCGAATAAGTGTAAATGAACAACTTGTTCTGGATCCCTTTTACAAGGTACAATGGGGGGTATTTATAGGGGAAAAAGCATAAGGAAAAGACCTATTTACCCCTAGATTACAACCGACATAGTGGAAACTATCCGGTATTATAAACAAGGTTATACACGGTAAAGTACTGCAAGGTAGATGGATAAGCTGGACATCCAATCAATCATGTCCTTTGGCTTCGAGGCCTCCATCCTCCCTTCAGAGGGTTCTCCAGGGCTTCGCACCGTAGCACCCTCTGGTCGTGGTGACGCATGCTTCGAACAACAGTCCGCCAGCTTCGGAGTCCTCAACAGCCTTCAAAGGGTTAATCTTTAAGTCCTGGAAATGGAGTAATTTCCCCCAACAGTAGCCCCTCGAATACGTCTTTCTGTAGTTAACCTGTTTTTAGAAAGAAGGCAGTATACGAAAAGAACATTTCTATTTTTTGAGGCTTAAAGAGGATTTGGGGATGTTGCGACTTAGCCGAGGATTTTGAGCCCAATGCATTCGGACCTTCCCCTTCGAGTTCTTGATACATTTGGAACGCACGTTGGGAAGGGAACGGTTTCAGAGTGCGAACGTCGTGGAGACAGTTCCGGAGAGCGAACGTCGTGGAGATGGTTCCGGAGAGCGAACGTCGTGGGGTGCCGTTAGAAGTAGCCCTTACAGCGCAAGTAGCCGTTACCCTCTGCAAAAAAGGTAACGGTCGGTTTTTACAGCGGTTGTACGCCGTTCCACTTACCGAACCCACTTGTCGGTGATGGAAGCCGGACCACATTCTTCACCTGCGGTGTGAAATTAATCGAAGAGTAGTACTGGTCGTGTGGTTATAAAAGGGAGAGACAGAGATTAACCGAGATTTTTTACCGCATTCATCACCTGCGATTTACCTTTCCCCCAATCCTCCAATGGCGAGAACTAGCCACACCACCCCAGCGGCGGCCAACACCCTGGCGTAGAGGCAGGCATGGGCCACTTCGGCAGCAGCGGCAATGGCGGGGGCTCCGAGCGGTGCCTGGCCCAAGAATTCTCGGGCGCTCCGCCCGCCCTCCAAGAAGAAGATTGCTCAAAGCTTCATCATCGGCCAATCCTTGAGCACCGCCGAGTCCATTGAAGAAGCGATGGACGGAAAGTTGGGCGCTGGGCTGAGGACTCGAGTCCCCGGGACGGAGTCGACTCCAAGGCCGCGGAACGGAGAGGTGGTGGTCTTCGAAGCATTCTTCGAAGTAGGCCTGGGGCTGCCAGCCGTGGACTTCTTGGCAGAGGTGTTGGACTTGTTCCATATCACCCTGCCTCAGCTGTCCCCCAATGCCATCGCCCGCTTGGCCATCTTCGAATGGGCGCTCCGGGCGGAGGTGTGCGAAGGACGCTCCAAAATCTTCCCCGCGACCCATGAAGCCATATGCCAACTGAAGCCACAAGACGGGCCAGGGGACTCCAAGGTGACGATAGCCTTCGGCAGCGTCAATTTCCAGCTGTGGAGGGAGCATGCCCTCCACTTCCCTGCAAAAGCTATAAATGACAGGTGGTACACAAACTGGATACTTCGGTGGTTTTATGCCGAAGTCGGAGAGGACTCCCCCCTCGCTGGTCCTCTCCAGGAGATCTGGTTCTGGAAGGAGGCGGACATCTCTCCGAACCCTAGCCTGCTCTCGATGAGGCTAGGGTTGCTTACTTCGGTGGCTCATCGTATGAGCATGCGTGACCTGGCCGAGGAGTTCGTCGCCCTTCGGATCCCTCCCCTCGGAGCCAACTGGCCGATCGTGTTCCCACAAGCCTCGGAGGGGGCCCTCCGAAACTTAGGTAAACCTTCTCCTTGCTGCATCATATTTAAATGAAGAAATCAATTATACTCATATTCTCATACCTTTTTCTTTCAGCGGCGCCTTTGGCATTGGCTCCGGAGGACGTAGTTCGGGCCACCGAATGAGTTCTCGGAGCCCCTTCGGTGGCCGAGAGGCAAAGAAGGTTGGAGCTGGTGGGGAGCTGGGAGCGATCCAACAGAGTGTGGAGAGCTCTCGGCATGGAGCCCTCGAATCTTCCTGACTTCGCCCCGACCGGAGCGGTTGGCCGTAAAAGGAAAGCCACTGCCGAGCCCTCCAAGAAGGCCGGCAAGCAGCCACTTTGGAAGAAGAAGGTAGCGAAGCACCCTTCGCAGTTGGCGTCTGCCTCGTCTGCTTCGTTGCCGGGTGCGCAAAGCTCAGCCTCCGAAGAGGCAGAGGACTCCGACGGCCAGACAGCGGCGGCCTTCGAAGCCTACCTCCTGGACGACGAAGATATAGGGGAAGTCTGTAACACCCCAGGAAATAAAAACAAATAAAATAAAATAAAAATATTATCTAAATCATTTCTAGATTTATTATTAAAAGAAAATCATGAAAGAACCCAAATAAAGCCAAATAGGGAGAAATATTCAAAATATGGACCTGAAAATTTTATGAGATAAACTAGAGGCCAAAATATAATTTTAGGAATTTTTACAAATTTTTATCAACAGTGATTCAACCCTTAAACAAATATATGAATTACTGGATTTATTTTAAATCAGAAAAGAATTAAAAATGCTTAATGGGCCTCAACCTCCAAAGTAACCAAGCCCAGCCCAGTCCAAACCGTGAGTCACTGACCAGTGGGACCCAGGTGTCGGCGCCGCTCCCCTCCTCTCTCTTCCACCCGCGCCCGCCTCGGCCCCACATGGCAGCCACAGGCGCCCGCCTCCGCCCTCTGACCAGCATGGCCCGCCTGTCGGCCCTTCCTTTTTTGTTTCGCCCGCTGACAGGTGGGGGCCACCTGTCAGATGCTTCGTCTTCGATGGAAGGGGATCGCCCCCTTCCTTTCTCCCGACGATCTCCTTCTGCTTCTCGCCGCCGGCAGCCCGCGATCGCCCGGATCACCCCCGAATCGCCTTCCCCGCATGCCACCGCCTCCTTTCCATCCATGGCGACGCGTTTTTACGCTTTAGGAAAGCTACCCGGAGCTTTTGGAAAGGGATTGCCGGAGCTCTCGGGAGCCCTCGGTTCCTTGCCATCCCGACCACCGGCGACCCCCTATTTAAACCCCTCGCCCTCACCGCACTCAGTCCACACCGCCGTAGCCCGAGCCGTAGCGATCTAGAGCGCCGCCACTCCTTTTTCGGGTTTCCCCTCTGCTCCACCTCCGGCGAGCTCTCGCTGTCGATCCCAGCCCCCATCGCCTTAGCCACCGCCACCGACGAGACCGCCGGAACCCGTTCGTCATCGGCCACCCCTCCGTCAGTCGTGAAGACCATCGGATCGCCGTCGCCGTCGAGCATCCGAGACCTCCCCGCCATCTACTCTCGCCGTCGTCGCCGTCCGTCGCCCATCTTCGCCGCTGAAGGTACTGTCAGAACCCCCTTCACCTCCGCATTCCATTTTGGCCCTAGCTAGACCCCCTAGGCCCTCGTCGCCGCCGTCGTAGCCGCACCCGAGCCCGCCGTCGCCGGAGACGAAGGGGGGTACGTACCCCTTACGCCCGTGCCGTGCCGGAAGGCATCGTGGCCGTCCAATCGTGATCAAAGGGCTACGATTAAACCCCTTCAGGATTTAATCTAGGCCCTCAGATCTGATCGAAGGGGTACGGTGCCATCTCGGCCGTTGATCATAACTTAAGCCCCCGACATAATCTGGTGCGTCCACATCATACAGTTTCGCCCAATCTAATCCTGGCCGTCCGTTTTCATTTACGGGATCCCGCCTCGCGCCTGGCCGCCGAATCTGGATCCAACGGATCTGGTTGATCCGGTCCACGCGCACAGTGCCGCGGTCCACCGTGGGCCTGGCTCACCGTGGACCAGAGCCCATTTTCTGGTTTTAAACAAAATTCAGAAAATAGTTTAAACTTCAAAAATTTGTAACTTGCTCACTTTAAATCCAAATTTCACCATTCAAATTTTGTTAAATTCAGTATATTATTCTCTACACATTAATGCCATAAAAACAGTATGTTACTATTACCCAAAATATTTTTAATAAATAAATGAATAAAAACCCCTTAGGGATAAATTAATAATTCAGGAAAATAAATTAGAAAATCCCTAAGAAAATAAGTTTACTGTTTATTCACCAAACATCAGCACATTAAAACTTTGTTCCACATAATAAAACCCACAAATGTGTATGTTTATTATTTGGTGGATTTTATCTGTTTATTGAATGTATTGTTTATCTTTGTGCATCGAGAAGACTACGAGTTCGTCGAGGAGCAGGAGTTCTACCCCGAGGTTCCTCCATCCCCCTTTGCTGATCAAGGCAAGTCATCGACCACCTCTGTGGAAACAGTTGATCATAATTGAGCCTATGTTTTAATAAATTATCGCTAGAACTCATAGGTTAATATTGCATTAGTACAACAAGCAAGCCTTACACTTATATTTATTAGATTCCCGTCCTTGTGTGCAAACCCAAGCCATGCTTATTGAGCCTTAACTCCTTGTCACTCTACTATAAAAATATTAGCTAGTGCCCAATGTACCGGCACAACTGCTATAGGATAAAAAGAATGAGTCGTAGATAGCTGGATTCTGTATATGAATTTCCCCGTTATTCTTGTCTCTGGACTCTGTTGGAGTTGGCTAAGTTATAAGTATGGTGGGTTTCGGGTGCAAGCTCGGGCACTGGTTTGTCGCACCCGGGGCACTATAAGGACCGGTCTGCGGGATCTGTTGCAAAGCACTTCCGTACCAACCACAAGTCTAATGGGTAAGTCCTAACTGGAAGTATGGAATACTCCGGCTCGATGCACCATAGAGGAGGGGGCAAGGGGCTAGCCTGCGGGCGACTTGTACCGACGAGGCTCAAGGGGGGGTATGGTGGGGCTCCGATGCGTCGGGACACCATATGAAACCCATAAGAGGGTGTTGTTGAGTCGGGGAGGACTATATGGAAGGTTTTGGCACGAGTTCCCATGAAATGGGTCATCTCGTTACACTTTGGTGTAAGTGATGAGTGCGTGCCTTGTGGGTACAGTGGTACATCTTTGATCAGAGTAATTCAATCTTTTCGAAAAGCCGAGCCCACGGTCAAGGGCGGGTTGTGTGACTACTCGCAGTTAGTTTACAATTGTTTGAATGGTCGAGTTATTCATGGCACGTAATGACTGTTGAGCGAGGTGGGGCTGACTGTACCCCTCGAGTTAGAAGATGATGATGCACACACACATGTTTACTTTTCCGTACTAATAAATTGCTCATATTTAAAGCTTTACAATTATGCTGCTTCCGCAAAACTAGCCACTATCTCCCTTGTTATTACCTTGCATTATATTTGCATTCGGTGGCTTGCTGAGTACATCTGTACTCACCCCGTTGACTTACACCATCAGAGCCAGTCTACTACGAGGAGGATGAAGGTCTGGAGTAGCGATCCAGTCAAGGCGAGACTGGAAGGAGGCGTTCATCTAGGACCCTTATTTTATTAGTTTCTCTTCACCTTTATTCACTTTTGTATTAATGCGGTCTACGAACCGTGAATGATTGCCCGTATTGTACGTGGTCGCATGATGAACGTCTTGTTTTATTGATTTTCTATGGAATTTCAATAAAGTCCTGATTTATTAAATCGGGTCGCGACAAGATGGTATCAGAGCCGACTTGACTGTAGGAAGCCAAACAGACCAGACCTTAGGACTTATACTTACTATATTTTCTTACAACCTCTACTTATCCTCTCATCTTCCGAGATTTTCACAAAAACTTTCTCTCTTTTGTAGATGCCGGTCCATACCATGAGCGGGACTCTTCGTGATGAGGCCGGATTCATCCGCGAGCTGCGCATACTCGTCGGTTTCCTCGGATTTGAGCATGAGCCGATGTACCATGGAGTCTTCCCCGACGAGGAAGAAAGCTTCTGCGAGGTCACCGTCGTCTTCTAGCCCTCCCCTCAGACAGCTCACACCTATCGTGGAGGAGGACCTAACTTCTTGGTTGCCAGTCAGCGCACCGCCCTCCAGGCACTCACAGAGCTCCGGATGATATATGACAGTGAGCTCTACGACACGGACTTTCGCTTCGTACCTCTTCGCACCCCAGGGAGTCCCCAAAGCGTCTTCGTCAGCACACTCTCCCAGCGCCATTCTGCGATTGGTCATACCATGCGCTTGTTGGAGGCCATGGATGATCTTCATTACGAGGCACTGCAGGACGCTAATGGACAGCGCGACACAATCAGCTTTTACCGACAATCTTCTGAGGATCTGAACCGCGAGAACGGAGATCTTCGTCGCCGCATCCAGCAGGGACATCGTTTGGCTGCCGAGGCAAAGGAGTTACGGCGTCAGAATGAGCTCCTTCGGCAGCGTGTCGCCACCAACCCACAGCTCCGCTACCAGATCGAGGAATTGAAGAAGGACATTGAGGAGATCACGCCTCTTCCGCCTCGCAAGAACAAACCCCTTCGGATCCCTACCGTGAGGCCCAAGAGGATCTCCCGCAGTGCACCACCCGCTGGACCATCCAGCTCTTCGACCCCGACCGTCTCCCACGAGCCTGAGATTGAGCCGTCCCCCGAGCTACCGTAGACGTAGTCTTACGGTTGATTGTTTTTCATTTTTTCTTGCTTGTATTACCATTCATGTCAAAATATAAGGCATGAATAAAGAAATAAATGTAACCGCAAGAACGGTACCCTTTGAAATAAAACATAAAGAGTTCTCTAAAAATAAATGTTGTCTACTTTGAAAACTCCAGGATGACCAACACTCAGGGTTCCGACGCTCCTCAGAACGGAGGAGATAATGGAAACTTGCCTCAGTGGGGAGCAACTGGGCAAAGGCAAGCCCCGGTTGCCAATCACCCCACTCTGGCCGAGATGATGGCCACGCAAAACCAGCTGGTCTCAGCCCTTCTGAACAAGATGCAGCAGCAACAGCAGCAGATGCAAGAGCAGCAGGCTCAGTTCTTCCGACTTCACCAACAGCCCGAGCTGCCCCGACCCGCCACACCAGCTCCCGCTCTCGCCTCTCAGCTCTCGGAATTCCTCCGAGTCCGCCCACCGACCTTCTCAAGCACCACCAACCCCATGGAGGCTGGGGATTGGTTGAGGACCATTGAAAAGAAGCTCGATCTGCTGACCTGCACTGAGCCGGAGAAGGTGGCCTTCGCCACCCACCAACTCCATGGTCCCGCCGCAGAATGGTGGGACAACTTTCGTGAGACCCTGCCAGAGGGACACGCCCACACTTGGGCGGAATTCTCGGCCGCTTTCCGTGCCGCTCACATCCCCGACGGCATTATCGCGCAAAAACAACAGGAGTTTAGAGACCTGCAGCAGGGGAGCAGGTCCGTAACAGAATATCTGCATGAGTTCAACAGGTTGGCTAGGTACGCACCCGAAGAGGTCCGTACTGATGCGGCCAGACATGCCAAGTTTCTTCGGGGACTAAAGGATGAGTTGTCCCTACAACTCATCTCTGGAGATTTCGCCAACTTTCAAAAGTTGGTGAACAAAGCTATTATGCAGGAGACCCAACAGAATAAGGTTGACCTGAAGAAGAAGAGGATGATAGCCTTCAGGCAAAACCAAGGCATGGCACAGAGGCCCCGATTCACCCCTCCTCCACCAGCACCGCAGTACCACCCTCGCCCGGTGTATCGCCCAGCACCACCTGCCGCCAATGCCGGAGCCGGACAACCTCGCCCCACTCCCGCCGCACCAGCCGCCCCAGCTGCCCCGGCCAAGAAGACGGAGATTCTGAGAGACAGGCACGGCAAGCCTGTGTTATGCTTCAACTGCCGCTAGGAGGGGCACTACTCCCATCAGTGCCCTCATCAAAGCGTACTCAAGGCGTCGCCTCAAACCCCGCCGTCCGCGCCAAGGTCAACCACGTCACCGCCAAAGAAGCCCATGCCGCACCGGAAATAGTCATGGGTAAGTTTATGGTTCATTCATCGCTTGCAGTAGTATTATTTGACACCGGAGCTACCCACTCCTTTATATCAACTGCTTTTGTGGAAAGTAATGCCCTGGACATAAGTGAACTACCCAGACCAGTATTGATAGCTACCCCGGGCAAGCAAACCCTCGCCTATTCTTTTAGTCCAAGGGTATGGGTAGATATCCAAGGCACGATATTCTGGGCCGACCCCATTCTAATAGAATGTCAAGGTTTGGATCTCATTCTAGGAATGGATTGGCTCAACAAACATCAAGGAGTGATAGAATGTGCCCAGAGAAAAGTGACCGTGACTAATGAAGAAGGGACTATCGTCACATTCCAGATGCCAAGCATGAAGGCCGGAAGGACAAGACTACATCAGATTACCTTGGAAGAGATACCATTAGTCAGTGAATACCCGGACGTGTTCCCAGAAGATCTACCAGGGATGCCACCCAAGAGGGATATCGAGTTCAGGATCGACTTGGTGCCCGGAACCACCCCTATTTATAAGCGACCATACCGGATGGCCGCTAATGAATTAGCTGAGATGAAGCAGCAATTGGAGGATCTTGAAAGGAAAGGTTATATCAGACCAAGTACGTCGCCATGGGGTGCTCCCGTAATCTTCGTCGAGAAGAAAGAAGACAAGGCAAAGCGTATGTGTGTGGATTATCGCGCTTTGAATGAAGTAACCATCAAGAATAAGTACCCGTTGCCTCGGATCGACGATATCTTCGACCAGCTAAAAGGAGCTACAGTATTCTCGAAGATCGACTTGCGTTCTGGTTATCATCAGTTAAGGATTCGAGAAGAAGATATACCCAAGACTGCCTTTACCACCCGTTATGGATTATATGAGTGCACTGTTATGTCCTTTGGATTGACCAACGCCCCTGCATTCTTCATGAATATGATGAATAAGGTGTTTATGGAGTATTTGGACAAATTCATCGTAGTCTTCATAGACGACATTCTCATTTATTCCAAGGACCAGAAAGAGCACGAGGCTCACCTCCGGTTAACCTTAGGAAAGCTAAGGGAACACCAATTGTATGCCAAGTACAGCAAATGCAAGTTTTGGACGGAAGAAGTAAAATTCCTTGGACACATCATCTCTGCGCAAGGAATCGCAGTAGACCCTGCCACCGTAGAAGCAGTTACGGATTGGCTGCCACCCACGAACGTATCTGAGATACGGAGTTTTCTGGGTTTGGCCGGATATTATCGGAGGTTCATTGAGAATTTTTCTAAGATAGCCAAGCCAATGACCAAGTTGTTGCAGAAAGGAGAGAAGTTTGAATGGACTCCTGAATGCGAGGAAAGTTTCCGCACTCTCAAGACCCGTCTGGTGTCAGCACCCATACTAACCCTACCCGATATCCGTAAAGACTTCCATGTCTACTGTGACGCATCTCGCCAAGGATTGGGATGTGTTCTTATGCAAGACGGAAAAGTTATCTCTTATTCCTCCCGTCAGTTGAGACCTCATGAGTTGAACTACCCGACCCATGATTTGGAATTAGCCGCTGTAGTACACGCCCTTAAGATTTGGAGGCACTATTTGGATGGAAATCGCTGTGAGATCTTTACGGATCACAAGAGCTTGAAGTACATCTTCACACAGCCAGACCTCAATCTGAGGCAAAGACGATGGTTGGAACTAATAAAGGACTATGACTTAGGTATTCACTACCACCCCGGAAAAGCAAATGTGGTAGCTGATGCATTAAGTCACAAGGGATATTGCACAGCCATGATGATTCAAGAACACGCACCCTTGTTATGTAGAGAGATGGAAAAGTTGAATCTTGGGTTAACCACAGGAGCACAGCTAGCCACCTTGGAGACTCAACCGGTCTTGTTTGAGCAAATCCGCGAAGCTCAATTGGAAGACCCGGACATAGCTACCATCAGGAAGAACATGAGGCAAGGAAAAGCCCCAGGATTTTCAGAGGATGAGAACGACACCATATGGTTTGGAACCCGGATATGTGTACCAGATAAGCCAGAGATAAAGAGCCTTATCCTAAGAGAAGCCCATGAGACATTGTACTCCATTCATCCCGGCAGTACCAAGATGTACCAGGACCTGAAGGAACGTTATTGGTGGGTCAGCATGAAAAGAGAGATTGCCCAGTTCGTCGCCGAATGTGACACCTGCAGAAGAGTAAAAGCTGAACATCAGAGACCTGCAGGATTGTTACAGCCACTTAAAGTACCTGAATGGAAGTGGGAAGAGATCGGTATGGATTTCATCACCGGCCTACCAAAGACCCAACTTGGGTATGATTCTATTTGGGTGATCATCGATCGTCTTACGAAAGTAGCACATTTCATAGCCGTCAAGACGACCTTTAGTGGCCCTAAGCTGGCAGAACTATACATGGCCCGGATCGTATGTCTTCATGGAGTGCCCAAGAAGATAGTATCCGACAGAGGAAGTCAGTTTACCTCTCGTTTTTGGAAGAACCTTCAAGAGGAGATGGGCACGAGATTGAATTTCAGTACCGCCTACCACCCTCAGACAGATGGACAAACAGAGAGGGTGAATCAGATATTGGAGGATATGCTTCGAGCATGTGTCTTGGATTTTGGAGCCACCTGGGACAAGAGCCCTCCGTACGCTGAGTTTTCGTACAACAACAGCTATCAAGCCAGCCTTCAGATGTCTCCTTTTGAAGCCCTATATGGACATAAGTGCAGAACGCCTCTACTTTGGGACCAAACTGGTGAATCCCAAGTATTCGGAACAGACATTCTTCGTGAAGCTGAAGAGAAGGTACGGATCATCAGAGACCGACTCAAGACGGCCCAATCACGACAGAAGAGCTACGCAGACAATCGTCGCCGAGACCTAGCCTTTGAAGAAGGAGATCATGTTTACCTTCGAGTTACGCCTCTCCGTGGTACTCAACGATTTAACATGAGAGGAAAGTTGGCCCCTCGATATGTTGGACCATTTCCCATTGTTCGACGCCAAGGCGAAGTTGCATATCAGTTAGAATTACCGCCCTCATTGGCTGGAGTACATGACGTATTTCACGTATCCCAACTCAAGAAGTGTCTGCGCGTTCCGACAGATCAAGTGGACCTACAGCAGTTGGATGTTCAAGAAGATCTGACCTATGTGGAAAAGCCTGTTAAGATATTGGAGATCAAGGAAAGGATCACCAGGAGTCGGGTCATCCGTTTCTATAAAGTACAGTGGAGCAATCATCCGGTAGAGGAAGCTACATGGGAAAAAGAAGATGAACTCAAGGCACAGCATCCTGAGCTATTCGAGGATTGATCCGAATCTCGAGGACGAGATTCTCTGTAAGGGGGATAGGATTGTAACACCCCAGGAAATAAAAACAAATAAAAGAAAAGAAAAATATTATCTAAATCATTTCTGGATTTATTATTAAAAGAAAATCATGAAAGAACCCAAATAAAGCCAAACAGGGAGAAATATTCAAAATATGGACCTGAAAATTTTATGAGATAAACTAGAGGCCAAAATATAATTTTAGGAATTTTTACAAATTTTTATCAACAGTGATTCAACCCTTAAACAAATATATGAATTACTGGATTTATTTTAAATCAGAAAAGAATTAAAAATGCTTAATGGGCCTCAACCTCCAAAGTAACCAAGCCCAGCCCAGTCCAAACCGTGAGTCACTGACCAGTGGGACCCAGGTGTCGGCGCCGCTCCCCTCCTCTCTCTTCCACCCGCGCCCGCCTCGGCCCCACATGGCAGCCACAGGCGCCCGCCTCCGCCCTCTGACCAGCATGGCCCGCCTGTCGGCCCTTCCTTTTTTGTTTCGCCCGCTGACAGGTGGGGGCCACCTGTCAGATGCTTCGTCTTCGATGGAAGGGGATCGCCCCCTTCCTTTCTCCCGATGATCTCCTTCTGCTTCGAACCGCCGGCAGCCCGCGATCGCCCGGATCACCCCCGGATCGCCTTCCCCGCATGCCACCGCCTCCTTTCCATCCATGGCGACGCGTTTTTACGCTTTAGGAAAGCTACCCGGATCTTTTGGAAAGGGATCGCCGGAGCTCTCGGGAGCCCTCGGTTCCTTGCCATCCCGACCACCGGCGACCCCCTATTTAAACCCCTCGCCCTCACCGCACTCAGTCCACACCGCCGTAGCCCGAGCCGTAGCGATCCAGAGCGCCGCCACTCCTTTTTCGGGTTTCCCCTCTGCTCCACCTCCGGCGAGCTCTCGCCGTCGATCCCAGCCCCCATCGCCTTAGCCATCGCCACCGACGAGACCGCCGGAACCCGTTCGTCATCGGCCACCCCTCCGTCAGTCGTGAAGACCATCGGATCGCCGTCGCCGTCGAGCATCCGAGACCTCCCCGCCGTCTACTCTCGCCGTCGTCGCCGTCCGTCGCCCATCTTCGCCGCTGAAGGTACTGTCAGAACCCCCTTCACCTCCGCATTCCATTTTGGCCCTAGCTAGACCCCCTAGGCCCTCTTCGCCGCCGTCGTAGCCGCACCTGAGCCCGCCGTCGCCGGAGACGAAGGGGGGTACGTACCCCTTACACCCGTGCCGTGCCGGAAGGCATCGTGGCCGTCCGATCGTGATCGAAGGGCTACGATTAAACCCCTTCGGGATTTAATCCAGGCCCTCAGATCTGATCGAAGGGGTACGGTGCCATCTCGGCCGTTGATCATAACTTAAGCCCCCGGCATAATCTGGTGCGTCCACGTCATACCGTTTCGCCCAATCTAATCCTGGCCGTCCGTTTTCATTTACGGGATCCCACCTCGCGCCTGGCCGCCGGATCTGGATCCAACGGATCTGGTTGATCCGGTCCACGCGCACAGTGCCGCGGTCCACCGTGGGCCTGGCTCACCGTGGACCAGAGCCCATTTTCTGGTTTTAAACAAAATTCAGAAAATAGTTTAAACTTCAAAAATTCGTAACTTGCTCACTTTAACTCCAAATTTCACAATTCAAATTTTGTTAAATTCAGTATATTATTCTCTACACATTAATGCCATAAAAATAGTATGTTACTATTACCCAAAATATTTTTAATAAATAAATGAATAAAAACCCCTTAGGGATAAATTAATAATTCAGGAAAATAAATTAGAAAATCCCTAAGAAAATAAGTTTACTGTTTATTCACCAAACATCAGCACATTAAAACTTTGTTCCACATAATAAAACCCACAAATGTGTATGTTCATTATTTGGTGGATTTTATCTGTTTATTGAATGTATTGTTTATCTTTCCGCATCGAGAAGACTACGAGTTCGTCGAGGAGCAGGAGTTCTACCCTGAGGTTCCTCCATCCCCCTTTGCTGATCAAGGCAAGTCATCGACCACCTCTGTGGAAACAGTTGATCATAATTGAGCCTATGTTTTAATAAATTATCGCTAGAACTCATAGGTTAATATTGCATTAGTACAACAAGCAAGCCTTACACTTATATTTATTAGATCCCCGTCCTTGTGTGCAAACCCAAGCCATGCTTATTGAGCCTTAACTCCTTGTCACTCTACTATAAAAATATTAGCTAGTTCCCAATGTACAGGCACAACTGTTATAGGATAAAAAGAATGAGTCGTAGATAGCTGGATTCTGTATATGAATTTCCCCGTTATTCTTGTCTCTGGACTCTGTTGGAGTTGGCTAAGTTATAAGTATGGTGGGTTCCGGGTGCAAGCTCGGGCACTAGTTTGTCGCACCCGGGGCACTATAAGGACCGGCCTGCAGGATCTGTTGCAAAGCACTTCCGTACCAACCCCAAGTCTAATGGGTAAGTCCTAACTGGAAGTATGGAATACTCCGGCTCGATGCACCATAGAGGAGGGGGCAAGGGGCTAGCCTGCGGGCGACTTGTACCGACGAGGCTCAAGGGGGGGTATGGTGGGGCTCCGATGCGTCGGGACACCATATGAAACCCATAAGAGGGTGTTGTTGAGTCGGGGAGGACTATATGGAAGGTTTTGGCACGAGTTCCCGTGAAATGGGTCATCTCGTTACACTTTGGTGTAAGTGATGATTGTGTGCCTTGTGGGTACAGTGGTACATCTCTGATCAGAGTAATTCAATCTTTTCGAAAAGCCGAGCCCACGGTCAAGGGCGGGTTGTGTGACTACTCGCAGTTAGTTTACAATTGTTTGAATGGTCGAGTTATTCATGGCACGTAAGGACTATTGAGCGAGGTGGGGCTGACTGTACCCCTCGAGTTAGAAGATGATGATGCACACACACATGTTTACTTTTCCGTACTAATAAATTGCTCACATTTAAAGCTTTACAATTATGCTGCTTCCGCAAAACTAGCCACTATCTCCCTTGTTATTACCTTGCATTATATTTGCATTCGGTGGCTTGCTGAGTACATCTGTACTCACCCCGTTGACTTACACCATCAGAGCCAGTCTACTACGAGGAGGATGAAGGTCTGGAGTAGCGACCCAGTCAAGGCGAGACTGGAAGGAGGCGTTCATCTAGGACCCTTATTTTATTAGTTTCTCTTCACCTTTATTCACTTTTGTATTAATGCGGTCTACGAACCGTGAATGATTGCCCGTATTGTACGTGGTCGCATGATGAACGTCTTGTTTTATTGATTTTCTATGGAATTTCAATAAAGTCCTGATTTATTAAATCGGGGCGCGACAAAGTCCCCCCTAACGCCTCCGTCAGGGAGGTGGTAAGTGTGACTCCGACTGCTCCTCATGTGCCCGCCGTCGTGCAGGTGGAGTCAGACTCCCCTACTCCCAACTTGCCCGCACCCGAGGCGGTCCCTGCGGAGGCCGTGGCTCCGACGGGAAATGTTGAGGGCAGGACCTCGGGGGATGACTTCGCCGACATCCTCCAGATGTACGAAGTCTTGGAGGATCCAGCAATCCTTCCCCACGAAGCTCCCGGAGGTTCTTTCCGAAGCTCCTCCTTTTTTACTTAATACCTGCCTGCTGTCTGTGAAAACATGCTTATTAATTTTGTTATTGAAATAGGTACCTCTTCGGGTGTTGCTGCTTTGGTGGCGTCCGAAGCCCCTGCGTCTTCGGAGGCTGCCATTCGAGCGGACCCCTTCGCGCCTCTGGAGGCTCCGAATTTGGCGGCGGAGAATGTGTCTTTCAGGGCGGACGACGTGCTCGCCGGGACGGAGTTGGCGACGGAGGTCACTCCTGTAGTGGCCGCCTCGACCACTGAGGTTGCCTCCGCCGCTGCGGTTCTGGTCGAAGAGGTGGTTGCCGATTGTCGGAGTACTCCTGCTTCGCCCTCCTTCGTACCGGGGAGGGGCAAGAGTATTTCTAGCCTCGGTCTTCTTCCTGGCCAGGCCGCACCCTCCGTTGGCAATTCGGAGGATGAGGCCGTAGCGGATGATGCTCAAGCTTTGTCTTGGCTTCCTCTGCTGGCTCCATTCCTGGAGCACCGGAGTGGCCTCTGAAGACTCATGGAGCCCCTGGCTGAGAGAAGCCAGGACATTGCTAATTCGGAGTTGATCTCCGTCTTGAGCGAGGCCAGGGCTTCGACACTCAACACGGACCTCGAAAGGGCTGCCCTTCAGGTATGAAAAAGACACCATAGCTACTTCACATTAGTGGTCATAAATACTTCAGTACTTACTTAGTTCTTTTTGCAGCAATTTGTCCTTGCTAGAGCGGAAGCGACTTCCAACGAGGTCGAAGTTA
>JAAALK010000286.1:17640184-17771239 GCA_019279435.1 Zizania palustris | reverse complement strand
CGGTTATTTCTGGAGATGGCCCCTTGCCGAATTTTACTGGGTACTCTTTGCCATCTTCCGAGATTATTCTTGTCTCAACATCACCCTCCGGGCTTGGCTTGAGCGAAGATCCCTTCGGAGGGTTCGAGGCCTCTGGTACTTCTTCGACGCTTTCTGCCACATTATGCACTTGTCGGGGGTCCAATGGCTGCCCATGGCCATACTCCGTCCTCCTGGCTACAGCTTGGTCTCCTGAAATAGTAAGCACTCCACCTTGCGTGGGCATTTTGAGACAAAGGTAATTATGATGTGCTATAGCCCCGAACTGGTTCAACATCCCTCGGCCGAAGATAGCATTGTAAGCGTATGGGGCATCAACCACATCGAAGATCACCTCTTCTACTCGGGCCAAAGGCCCCTCTCCGAAGGCAACCTCGAGGCCTATTTGGCCGAGGGCATCGAGAGGCGGTCCTGAGAACCCTTGAACCTGCCGGGCTGCTGGATGTAGATGCTTCCGAGGTATGCACATCTGGTCGAAGGCCTGGACAAAGAGTATGTCTGCCGAGCTCCCGCCATCTACCAGGATCCTTCGAACGTCTGCTCCTGCTATATCAGCAGAGATGACTAATGGGTCAGCATGGGGGAACTTCACCCCCGCCGCATCGCTGGCTGTAAATGAGATGGGCACACGGGACCATTCTGGTATCCCTTCGGCGGAACTCGAGGTCCCAATGTGCCCGACCTCGCGGACGTACTCGTGCCGCTGTCTCTTGGACATGCTTCCGAGGGTCCCCCTCCGGAGATGGGCAGGACCACTCTCTTGCCGCGGTCTTGCGGGTCTTCTTGCTTTGGTGGTGGCATAATACTGGCCACCGGTAGTCGCATGGGGGCTTCAAGGGCATTGGCTCGGGCCACAGTTTTAACAGGCTCCGAGCGTGCCGACGGTGGGGCCCGATCCGAAGTACCCCGCCCGGTATTTCGCTCAAGGTAGTCGCCCCGAAGGGCCAACACTGCCTTGCAATCCTTCGTGTCATGGCTTATATTGTCGCCATGCACGCAACAGAAAAAACTCTGGCGCCTGCCAGGCATCCTTTCTTGAGGCTTTGGTGGCCCGGCCTTGAAATTCTTCGCCTACTGGAAATTGGTAGGTTGTACTCGTTGTACTCGTTTAGCACCTCCGAGCGGAAATGCTTCTTCCCCTGCTTGTACTCGTTGAAGCGGTTGTCTTGTGGAGGTTGCAGAGTAGCGGAGGCTTCAGGCTCCCTTTTGACTTCTCGGAGGGTGGGCAATGGTTGTAGGACCGAAAGTAGCTACCAGAGGGGGGTGAATGGGCGCCTTAAAAAATTCTTTCGAATCAATGGCCTGTTCCCAATACCCACCGCACCTCAAAAGACTATGCAGCAGAAAATAAATAGAAGGTCTAAGTCTAAAGGTTTCTAACCTAGAAGCAACTGATGATAAACAGTGTAAATCTAAAGTAGTGCAACTAGGCAGATGAACAAGGTATAACAAGCCTAAACTTCTCAATGAAATGATCTAAGAATGTGTAAGATGAAAAGAGAAGTTACTGTCCAAATTTGTCTCCTGTTCGGAACTTGGCGAAGCCCCCTTCGCACGTCGAGGTCTGCTTCGGAGGTTGGTGACGGAGCTTCGGAACGAAGTATGACAATGCCAGAGCCTGGTTCGAAGTATGTACTTCGAAGACAAGACTTCGAACACAGCTTCGAACCAAGAGCTTCGGAGCAAAGTGACAAAGTCGGAGCCTGCTTCGAAGTGTGCACTTCGAAGACAAAACTTTGAACACAACTTTGAACCGAAAGCCTCGAAGCAAAACCTTTGAACAGAAAGCTTCGGACACAACACCCAAAAGGACAACCTTCGAACAAAGAAGCGAAGTCTGTCACACGACAGAAAATCAACTCCGAAGCCTACACTCTATCTTCGAACAGGGAAAGCTTCGGAAGGAGAACCGAAGGTTGACACGCCACAAGAAAATCAAATCGAAGTCTATCAGAAATGACAAGCTTCGAACCCAACTTCGAAACCTACCGAAGTGTGGACTTCGAACAGCTAGATTCGGTGAATGTTGTTCGAAGTATGCGATACTGTCCGTTCAAAAAAATACTTCGAAGCTTATCAACACAGACCGCACACCGAAGATCGAAGATTGAGCGAAGCCTTCGAAGATGTTACGTAGAAGCCTGTCTCACGGAGCTGAGGGGCTTCGAACAGAGAAAGACTTCGCCAGAGACACAGCCAGAAAAGGTAATAGACCATGTCAGCTTCGATCAAAAAGTTGTGCAGTAGAAGGTGAAAAGCTGCACAGAACACTGTAGCTGCAGGGAAGTAGTACTACTTGCAACAACAAGAACTAGTACTACTAGAATGAAGAACACACCCAGCCGAAGCCTCCAAAGCCTCAAAAATCACGGGAAAACTTGCTATGCTAAATGAAATGCAGCCATTTAAAACCTTTGCAGATGCAGCACACAATGAAATAGGGCATTTACTGCAACATTAAAAGCAAAGCATTAAACACAGGGGCACAACTTCCTGGCGGCGCAAGCAGGGAACCAGAGAAGAGAGAGGCAAGGCAAAAGACAAAAAATGACCCAATAGAGAGGATTTGATTTCAGCCAAAAGGGTTGTCCAAACCCTAGGGATTGGGGTCCTATTTATAGGCTCCCAACACTAGGAATATTCTACCAGCCCCTTAGGGTTTTTACAGACTCAAAAATAAAGAAAAAGACTCTACTGCCCTTAGGAATTTTTTACAGACACGACTGACTGACTGTGGGCCTAGAGTTACAGATGACTTATCCGGAAGCTAATTTTTCGTAGCGACTACGGCTTCTCTTCTGGACAGTCGGATACAGAATCAACGGTTGTCAGTTTTGCGCCGAAACTGACAAAGCCTCCACCAGCTTTGCACCAGGTACCCGGATTGGGCCGGCCTGACTCCGCAGCTCTCTCAGCCCGGCAATCACTCACCGCCCGTGTACCTGAGTCAATCCTGGTCAACAGCCCAGTGGGTCTTCTACTGCTTCTGACCCATGCACCCGGATTGGGCCAGCCCGACTTCGCAGCCTCCTCTGCCCGACAGTCGCTCGCTGCCCGTGTACCTGAGTCACACGCAGCCCATGAAACAGCAGATCTCCTCTCTTCTTCAGTCCTCTTTGACTATCGTTGACAATGACTCATCACTTCTGGAGCCATGAGGCCCACGCTATTCAGCATGGCTCCTCAATCTCCCCCTTGATGAGTGCATTGTCAACACTCCTCTTTTCTCTCGCTCTTCAGCACCTGCGAACAAATGTGGAAACACGAAAACAAAACACAAGAAAAACAAAGAATAAGAAAAAATAAGGTAAAAGTTTAACCCTAATGACCAAAAGCCAAACAAAAGCAAGAAAGGTCATTATGGTTAACCAAAACGTAAAAGCTCAAAATGAGTGTGAGTTCAGAACAGCAAGGATATTCACGGAGTAAGAACTCCCCCTTAAACTCTGATCCCAAATTTTCTCCCCCTTGTTGACAAGTGAACTCATCAAGCACTCAAAAGAGACACAGACTCCCCGTGAAATGCAACTCCCCCTCAAAATATGCAGTGAATGCAACTGGAGTGCATAAGGAGTGTAGAAAGCATGCTTCTCAAATATGATTGACTGCAATTACAACATCTAACAGATACAGCAAAAGACATATTGTAACGATACATGGCATGATCAGTGCAACAGATGATATCTAAAGAAAATCATTAGCACGCATTTTTCAGTTTTTGCAAACAAAAAGCATCACCACATTTTCCAGTAAAACAAGCAAGGTAAAAACATGAGATGCAAAAGCTAACTGATATCTACCAAGATAAGCTTTGTTCAGAAACAAAGTGCTTCAGCAAACTTGTTATCTTTTAAATGTTCAGGCTTTTTCAGAATTCCTTTTTCATTTATGCCAAGGGTTATTTGCATGTCAAGCCTTATGCTAACCGACCAAGTCAAGCCTAGGCCAGAACTGGACCATCAGAAGCTTAAGACATTGGTCTTGGCATACACTACACTGTCCTAGTTCATACCAAAGTGCTATGGTAGGCAGTCCAGAACAATGTAATGCGACAAAGCAAACCCACTTGGATCTTTTCAATTCAAGCATAAAAAGGCATGGAATTTTCATTCATTTTTGAATTTTATCATTTTTATAGCTCATTTTCCATGTGAAAGCATAAAGATGTCCAAGTTGCATGTCTGCATCTATGTGATGAACTAGCTACAAGGCATGTAACAGATAACAAAAGCACTCAGCCTACACATGCTAGTTACCGGAAGCAATGGTGATCATTTTTCAAGTTTTAAAGCATAAAAGCCGTGCATATGACAGATATCAGACATATCAAGTGAACTGAACCAAAGCATGATCATTGACAAGTAATCAAAAGCATGTATAAGCTAGAATAAGTAAAGCAGTTCAATCATATAACAGAAGCATCTCTAAAGTGTGATATGTGAAAATGCAAGGTATGAACACACACAAAAAGGACTCAAGAAAAGAGTAAAGAAGAAAGAAAACTGACGCAAAATATTCTAGAAAGGATACACAACACCCAAATCCCCTCGTAAACGCTCAAAAGTAGACTGATCTAGGGGTTTGGTGAAAATGTCAGCCAACTGATGATGGGTATCAACATGAATAAGGTCAATGATACCTTTCTCATATTGATCCCGCAGAAAGTGAAAGCGCACATCAATGTGTTTGGTTTTTGAATGAAGACATGGGTTTTTCCCTACACTAATGGCACTAGTGCTGTCGCAAAACAATGGAATCCTGGTAGGAAAGAACAACCCAAAATCTCGCAGAGTGGAAATCATCCAAACCAACTGTGAGCAGCAGCTAGCAGCAGCTACATACTCAGCCTCTGTGGTCGAAAGAGCAACTCCAGATTGCTTTCGAGAAGACCAAGATACAAGGGAAGAACCAAGAAACTGGCAAGTACCGGAAGTCGACTTGCGATCCAACCGGCACCCACCAAAGTCAGCGTCCGAAAAGCCAGATAAATCAAGAGATGATGATGCTGAATAATAAAGACCAAGATCAGGCGCATAGGTGAGATACCTGAAAATGCGCTTGACAGCCTGCCGGTGAGACGCACGTGGTGAAGACTGAAAACGCGCGCAAAGTCCCACGGCGAACTGAATGTCCGGTCTTGTTTCCGTCAAGTACAACAGCGAACCAATCATCCCTCGAAACTCCCTTTCATTGACCTTGACACCGCTCTCATCCTTGTCCAGACCCCCAGAAGTGCCCATCGGGGTCATATGCGGCTTCAATTCACCACCAAAGTCAAATTTCTTAAGCATATCACGAGTGTACTTACCTTGGTGGATGAAGGTGCCGTCCTTGGTCTGCTTGATCTGGAGCCCTAAGAAATACTTCAGCTCACTCATGAGGCTCATCTCAAACTCATTGTGCATCTGCTCAGAGAACTTGGACACAAGAGAATCAGTAGTACCGCCAAAAATAATATCGTCCACGTAAATCTGAGCAACTAAAAAATCTGAAGCATCTCTGAGCAAGAAAAGAGTTTTGTCCACAGAACCCATCACAAAGCCCTTCCCCAACAAAAATTGCTTCAACCGGTCATACCAAGCCCTGGGGGCTTGCTTCAACCCGTATAAAGCTTTGTGCAACTTAAAAACATGTCGAGGAAACTTAGGGTTCTCAAAACCGGGGGGTTGCCTAACATAAACTTCCTCCTCTATGAACCCGTTCAGAAAAGCACTCTTAACATCCATTTGAAAAAGCTTAAAACTCTTCGAAACGGCAAAAGCTAGAAGAATACGAATGGACTCAAGACGGGCAACAGGAGCGAAGGTTTCTTCAAAGTCAATACCTTCCTTCTGGCAATAACCCTGGGCAACTAGTCGATCCTTGTTGCGCACCACAACCCCATCTTCACCTTGCTTGTTCTTGAATACCCACTTGGTGCCTATGGGGTTGCATCCTGGTGGCGGCTCAACTAGTGTCCAAACCCGATTGCGGACAAAATTCTCAAGCTCTTCTTGCATAGCATTAATCCAATTAGAGTCAGAAAGAGCATGAGAAACGTCTCTGGGCTCAAAAGATGCAACAAACGCAGATTCAGCAAACACAGCGAGAGAGGCAGAAGAACGCAAAGTCCTCTCAGTCAAATCACCTATGATGAGCTTTGAGGGATGGTCACGCTGAACTGCTCGGGTTCCCTGGTGATCTGAAGTCACCTCACCGGAGTCAGCAGCAGGCACCTCCGGACTCGACTGAGGGGGCTCGATCGATGTAGAAGAAGTGATCAGAGGTCCACCCTCATCATCAGTCGAAGTCTCAGAAGGTGTGGGCTCTGCGGGGGATGCAGAAGGCCCACCCTCATCAGCAGCTGGAGTATCCTCATCTTCCTCGAAGATGGACTCTCCGAGCTCATCATCACCAGAAAGCTCAAAAGAAGGAGTCAAAGAAGGCAAGGACTCATCAAAAGAAACCTCATAGGTCTCGACAAGCAGCTGGGATTCGAGGTTCCAAACACGGAAGCCTCGAGAATGCAATGCATAACCAAGAAAAACACCATCCCAGCAACGAGACTCAAACTTGTCCAAATGCCCTCCCTTCTTGAGCACAAAGCACTTGCAGCCAAACGCTCGCAAGTGACTCACCTTGGGCTGTCTGCCAAAACGCAACTCATATGATGTCTTACCAAGGTAAGCTCTAAGAAAAATGCGGTTGGCCAGATAGCAAGCCGTGTTCATGGCTTCAGCCCAAAAACGCCTAGGAGTCCTGTGCTCATCGAGCATCATCCTGGCCATCTCAACTAGCGTGCGGTTCTTTCGTTCCACAACGCCGTTCTGTGGGGGAGTGTAAGGAGAAGAAAACTGATGGTCCAGACCCTGATCACCACAGAAGCTGACGAACTGAGAGTTCTTGAACTCAGAGCCGTTGTCGGAGCGAATTGCTCGCATCCGACCATTGTTCTCATTTTTCAGCTTCAAAATCAGGTCATGGACAAATTGAAAAGTTTCATCCTTAGACTCCAAAAAGAAAACCCACGAGAATCGAGAAAAGTCGTCAACAATCACAAGTGCATACCACTTCCCACCGACCGAGCGTACCCGAGCTGGACCTACAGTGTCCAAATGTAAAATCTCTCCCGGATACGAAGTCATCACCTGAGTCACAGGTGCGTGAGAAGCGGCAACCATTTTCCCATGACGACAGGGATGACAAACTAGATCCTTCTCCATCTTAAGCTTGGGCAATCCTCGGATGAGGTCCATAGAGCTTAACCTGACTAGCAGATCAAAACTCAAATGACCTAACCTCCTATGCCACTTCCAGAGCTCAGAAGAAGATCCAACAATCAAACAGCGAGAAGGGCCAAAAGAACTAGAGAAGTCAATTCGAAAAACTTTACCGAAGGGTAAAATTTGACAAACCAAAGACCCTCTAGAATCAACCACAGAAGAATTGCCCTTCTTAAAACGCACTTCCAAACCATCCTCAAGAAGTTGCGACACAGAAATCAAGTTGAAGTTCAAATTTTTAACCAAAGCAACATTCTTCAAAGAGAAATGATCTGAAATGCTAATTGAGCCTATGCCACTTACTTTCCCTTGACCGCTGTTCCCGAAAGTGATGTACTCTTTGGAGCTCGGGGGAGTGAGACTGGAGAACCATTTGCGATGTCCCGTCATGTGGCGAGAGCATCCTGAGTCCATGATCCAAACATCCTCCAGTCCCCGGTCCTGCACAATCAGTGTCTGTAAGTGGGAGCAAATGGTCCGGCACCAGGTTTAGCAAAAGAGCTAAACCAGTGTCGAGCCATCTGCTCAAAAGATGGAAAGCGAAAACCATCAAAAGAGTTTGGACCAAAACGCGGCTCAAAGCGCGGTCCTCGGTTCTGCCTAACCCTGCGGCCACGAGGTCCAGAACTGTAGACAACACGGTCTGGAACTCTGCCGGAACGAACACCACCAACTGGAGCACGGGCAAGAAAGCCGTCTCCTCTACCACCACCTACACGACGCGGCCTGGCCTCCAGCCTCTCCCCACGTCGAGGAACACGCAGTCTACCTCCCTGCTGGCAGAACTGCTCCTGATCACTACGAGCCCTCTCTGCTCTCTCAACCCGCTTCCTCTTGAAGCAGAACTCCGCAAGATGCCCTTCTCTCTGACAGTACTCACAATGATAGGTGGGTTTCTTGGGAAGTGGTTGAGGTTTAGGATTCTTGGGCTTGGTAGTGTTTGGTGTGGTCTTCTTGGGCTGAGAGGGTCCAGGAAGAGAGTCAAGAGAAGTGTGGAGACTTTTTGGCTTTGGAACCTAGATAGGTTTCTTAGGTGGAGCTTTAGGTGGTTCATGGATCACTCCATCCTTGGGCTGACAAGCCTGGGAAGACTCAGTGGAGTGAGTCTTGGGATACCTCTGTTTTGGAGTCATTTTACTCCACTCCACTGCCCAGCTAATGGCACTCTCAAAGTCAGCCTTGGTGTAGGTGTAACCTACCCCAAACCCATCCTGCCTCTTGAACTGCTGGATCATCATGCCAAGCTGTGGCTCTCTGGCACTGATCCAACTCAGGATAGAACGAAGGTAAAAGTTCTCATTCTGAGAATCTGCTAGCTCCTCTCTCAAGGAAGCTAGAACCTCCACCTGAGACAAGCAGGTCTCACATTCACTCTCTACTTGGACAGACTTCCCGGCTTTTAGCTTGATCAACTCCATTCTAAGAGACAGACAGTTCTCACAGACAGTGGGTGGAATTGACAGTGTCTCAAGCTCTAGCCTAGTCTGGGCAAGCTCAGCTCTCAACCTCTCCAAATCACCCAAATGTTCATTACCCTTGGATTTCAGCTCAGCTAAGGCAGCTAAATGAGATGGGCAATCAACACAGGGTGCGACGACAGTGGCTTGAGCATCTTTCAGCTCCAGCTGAGCGCTTTCAAGCTCAGTGGCCAAAACATCCCTCTCATCAACCCTTTCTGTGTACCTGGACTTCAGAGTCGACAGGTCACACAGAAGCACCTCACACTTCGGGGACTCACTGCTATCACCCAAGCAGGGGGAAGAAGATAGACTCTCAATTCTACCGTTGGCTACGGCAAGCTCACTTTCTAACTCGTCTATCCTTTTCTTAGCCCCCCTAAGCAGTTTTTCCCAATATCTCAACTCCTGACGATTGTTCTCAAGTAAATCAACTATTTCGCGCTCGTAGGATGATACCTTATTGTCGTCATCGTCGGAGTCGTCGGAGGAGCTCTTTTCTTCTCTATCCCCAAGAGCCATTGAGCAGAAGCTCTTGCGGGATCTTCGGCGCTGGTGTGAGTGGCTCTTCGGCTTGTCTCCGAAAGCCATGAAGCAGAGGCCCGCCGGATCATCCTTGTCATTCCCCTTCCTGATGGCGATCTCCTCATCGCTTGAGCTCGATGAAGAGGAAGAAGACGTGGACCGCTTGGAGTAGCTTTTCTCCATCTCGGCGAAGAAGGCCTTGTCGCGCTTCTTGTTCTCTCGCCGGTAGTTGTAGTGCCCCGATTTAACAAATCGAGACATTATTGAATTTCATAAGAAAAACAATAATACAAGAGGTCCATCATGCGACAACCGTACATACGACATTGTTCATGGTACGCAGACCATATTTATTACATCATTGTTTTGATAAAACAGCAAAGCGAAATAATTGGAAAACGGCATGACGAACTTCTTCTTCTTGATCTTTCTTCTCGACTGGGTTGCTACTCCAGACCGTCTTCAAAGTAAGCATCCTCTGTGGGGTCCAACGGGTATGAGTACAAAAAGTACTCAACAAGCCACCGCAAATGCAAATAATAATGCAGGATAATAAACAAGGAAGGATAATGGCTAACATTGCAGAATAATGCAGTTGCAGTTATGGCATTTAGTGTAATCATATTTTAATCGTGCGGAAAGTAAACATGAGCATCATCAACATCGACTAACTCGAGGGGTACAGTCAGCCCCACCTCGCTCAACAGTCCTTACATGTCAATCCATCATGCACATACATATTCAAAATAAACTAACTAGGGGATGTCACGCAACCCGCCCTTGACCGTGGGCTCGACTTTTCGAAAAGATTTAAGACTCTGATCAGAGATGTACTACTGTACCCACAAGGCACGCACTCATCCCAAACGAGATGACCCATTTCACAGGAACTCGTGCCAAAACCTCAATATGAGATGTTCCAAGCGATAACCACCCGCTCTAGGTTTCGCCGGCGCGCCGGGCCGCATCCCGGCTAACGTCGCACCCCCTTTTGCGCCACATTGGTACAAGTCACCCGCAGGTGCAACTTGACCCATCTCCAAATGGTGGCCTCGGTTTGGAACAACCCATACCTTAGTTAGGACTTACCCACTAGACTTGTGGTTAGTACGTAAGTGTATTGCAACGGATCCCTCAGACCGGTCCTTATAGTGCCCCGGGTGCTACCGACCAATGCCCTAGCTTGCACCCGGAACCCACCATGCATACACTCACAACCATGACTCATCACCAACAGAATTTCCAAGGATAAGAAGTAACGGGGATCATATAATAGAACCATTTTGCTACGACTCATTTTTATCCTATAGCGGCCGTGTCAATACATTGGACACTAGCTAATATCATTGATCATATGGTGACAAGGAGGTTAGGCGAGATAGCATGGCTTGGGTTGCACATCAAGGTCGGGGGATCCTAAATAAATATAATGTAAGGGTTCATTTGACTAATGCATATATAACCTATGTGTTTTAGCGATAGTCAATTCAAACATGGGTTCAATATGTTCAAAAGAATTGTTTGGTGACTTGCCTTGTTCAGCAAAGGGAGAGGGAGGGACTTCGGGGAAGTATTCCGGCTCCTCGGCGACGTCGTAGTCTTTTTAATATAAAGTAAAATAAAAAGAAAACATTCAATCAAACAATATAACATTACATTATGAACACATAAGTTAAAGTGGGTTGGATTATAAATAAAATAATTTCGATTGTTAAGGTCCTGTGGTTTATCCCCTAAAGAAATTTTAAATGAATTTAAAAAGTAGTCCTTTTTAGAGAGGGGTTCTAAAAGGGGTTATTCTAAATTTTAAGTCCTTTAATAAATTTAAAATTGAAGGTTCCATAAGAAACCCAGTGATTTATTCATATCAACAGGAAATAAATAAATATAAACTTTACTGGAATTTAAATAATTAAATTTTACATTTTTAACCTAAGGGTATTTAAACATTCATTTAAATAATCATGAAATTCCCAATGTAAACCTACTGTTTTTATTGCATAAACATGTAGAGAATAATTTTATGAATTTTCTGAAATTGGAATGGTAATTTTTAGAGTTCAAATGCATTAGATATGAATTTTACAAGTTTAACAGTATTTCTGAAATTCATTTTCAATTTTTAAACTCCTCGGGTCCACGGTGAGCCAGGCCCACGGTGAACCCGCGCACTGTGCGCGTGCGCCGGGTCGATCTGGACCGTCGGATCCAGATCCGACGCGCGAGGGCGAGGCGGGGTGCGTTAAAGTGACGTGGACGGCCAGGATTAAAACGTTTGAACCGGTACGCGATGGACGGCTTGGATGCGATGCGGGGTATTAAAACTAACGGACGCACGGGATTAAAACGTACCCCTTCGCCGAGATCTAACGGATCGGATTAAACCGCACGCGGGGATTAATCGTCACCGTCGGATCCAGATCGCACGGTCGTGCGTGAATCCGACACGGCACGGGTACTCGACCCGTGCCGGTCGTCTTCTCCGACGACGGCGAGCGGGCCAGCGGCCACGGCGAGCGACGGCGATCGAATCTAAGACCTAAAACGGAACGAGGGTGGCATGGGGATCATGGGGGTACCTCGGCGGTGAGAAAAGGTCGACGGGGTGAGGCCGGCGACGAGCGGAGGCGGTGGAGGCGTTCGGGTTCTTGGCGGCGACGGCGATCCGACGAGGTTCGTCGTCGATGGAGTGGTGGCCGGCGTTGGGGAGGTCCTTGCGGTTGCAGCGGTGCGGTCGGCGAGGGCGGAGGGGGACTCCGGCGACGGCGATCGACGGCTGGGGCGAGGGCGACGGTGGTGCGCTAAAATGCGGAGTGTACTGGCTCTGTCGGTTCTCGCAGCGTGTGAGCGTGGGGGTGAAATGCGGGTGGCCAGGGGGTTTAAATAGGACCATCGGCGGGGACAGAGAGGGCGTAGTCTACGGTGGCCGGGAATAAAACGCGTTTAAGCACCGGCGAGGTCGGGTTGAGCTCGGTTCACCGAACCTGGACGCGAATCGGTCGGGTTTAATGGGGGGAAACGGTCGGCGCGACGCGGGGGTTTGATTGCCGGGCTTAATTCGGGGGGAGGGGGTCGGGGCAAGGGATCCGAGGCGAGTAATGGCGTCGGCCGGCGAGGGGGGGGATTTTGGGGGCGGATCTCGCGGGGACGACGAATCCGACAGGTGGGCCAAGGTGGTCAGCGGGAGCGAGTGCGCGAGAGAGGGGGCTGACGGGTGGGGCCGGGTTGTCGGGTGCGCGCGCGAGGGGAGGAAATCGGCGCCGACAGGTGGGGTCGGCTTGTCAGCCAGAGGCGCGCGGGGTAACGGGCTGGGCCGGCCGGGAGAGAGAGAAGGGAGGGAGGGGAGCCCAATACTGTTACTAAGGTTTTTAGATTTAAAATAATTGCAGAAAATGGATTAAATATTTTGGGGTATTTCCAGAGTGGATAAAAATTTATAAAAATTCTCAAAAACATTTCTTGGCTTTAGGATCATATCCAAAAATTTTCACCTCCTAGTTTGGCCATCTACTCTATGTTGTAGTTAAAAAGGGTATAAAGGAGTATTAAAAGTATTTTCAGAAATAATAGTTCCAAGAAATTGAATTTAATAATATATTTATTGTTTTGAAAATTTGGGGTGTTACAAACCTATCCCCCTTACAAGAATCTCGTCCTCGAGATTGGAACGTTACTCGAATAATTCGGGATATTGGGCTTTCAGTTCGTCTTCCTTTTCCCAAGTGGCTTCTTCGGCGGGATGGTTGTTCCATTGGACCTTGCAGAAGCGAACAACGCGACTTCTGGTTACTCCTTCCTTGGTTTCCAAGATCTTGACGGGTCTCTCTATGTAGGTCAAGTCTTCTTGGACATTAAGCTGCTGAAGGTCGGCTTGTTCGGTAGGTACACGGAGGCACTTCTTCAGCTGAGAGACATGAAACACATCGTGAACGCCTGCCAAGGATGGGGGCAGTTCGAGTTTATATGCCACTTCTCCCTGTCGTCGGAGGATCTGGAAAGGTCCGATGTAGCGGGGTGCTAGTTTGCCTTTCATGTTGAACCTCTGAGTGCCACGGAGGGGAGTGACTCGGAGGTAGACATAATCACCCTCCTCAAAGGCTAGGTCCCTTCGACGGTTGTCGGCATAGCTCTTTTGCCTGGATTGGGCTGCCTTCAATCGGTCTCTTATGATCTTAACCTTCTCTTCAGCTTCTCTTAATAAATCAGTCCCAAACAGTTGTGACTCTCCGGTCTGATCCCAGAGCAACGGCGTTCTGCACTTACGTCCATAGAGTGCTTCGAACGGGGACATTTGCAGGCTGGCTTGATAGCTGTTGTTGTAGGAGAACTCCGCATATGGTAAGTTCTTGTCCCACATTCCGCCAAATTCTAGAGCGCAAGCTCTAAGCATATCCTCCAATATCTGGTTGACCCTTTCGGTCTGACCGTCGGTCTGTGGATGATAGGCGGTGCTAAAGTTCAGCCGGGTGCCGAGTTCCTCTTGAAGGTTATTCCAAAACTTGGAGGTAAACTGACTTCCGCGGTCAGATACAATCTTCTTAGGAACTCCGTGGAGGCACACGATCCGGGTCATATACAACTCAGCCAACTTGGCGACGGTGTAAGTTGTCTTGGCCGGGACGAAGTGAGCTACCTTGGTGAGTCGGTCGACGATCACCCAGATAGAATCATGACCAGCTTGGGTCCTGGGCAGTCCCGTGATGAAGTCCATTCCTATCTCTTCCCACTTCCATTCAGGGACTTTGAGAGGTTGAAGCAGTCCGGCAGGTCTCTGATGCTCTGCTTGACTCGCCGGCATGTGTCGCACTTGGCCACATACTCAGCTATTTCCCTCTTCATGCTGACCCACCAATATTTTTCCTTCAGGTCTTGGTACATCTTTGTACTCCTGGGATGGATGGAGTATAGAGTATCATGGGCTTCTTGAAGGATGAGGGTCTTCAACTCAGGTTTGTTGGGTACGCAGATCCGGTTTCCGAACCAGATGGTACCATGCTCATCCTCGGAGAATCCGGGGGCTTTACCCTTCTTCATGTTCTGTTGGATTTCCAGGATGTACGGATCTTCCTTCTGCTTTTATCGGATTTGGTCTATCAAGACAGGCCGAGACTCCAAGGCAGCGAGGTACGCTCGAGTGGTGATCCCTAGGTTTAGCCTTTCCATCTCCTTATAAAGTAAAGGAGCTTGGTCTTGAATCATGATGGCATTGCAGTACCCTTTTCGACTAAGGGCGTCTGCTACCATGTTTGCTTTGCCCGGATGATAATGGATGCCCAAGTCGTAATCCTTGATCAGTTCCAACCATCTCCTTTGCCTGAGATTCAGATCTGGTTGGGTGAATATGTACTTGAGGCTCTTGTGGTCGGTGAAGACCTCACACCGATTCCCCACAAGGTAATGTCTCCATATCTTCAAGGCATGAACCACGGCTGCTAGTTCCAGGTCATGGGTTGGGTAGTTCAGCTCATGCGGTCTCAGTTGCCGGGAGGCGTAGGATATCACTTTCCCTTCTTGCATTAAGACGCATCCCAATCCTTGACGAGAGGCATCACAGTAGACATGGAAGTCTTTCCGGATGTCTGGCAGAGTCAGAATGGGAGCTGATACTAGCTTCTTCTTGAGGGTCTGGAAGCTTTCTTCGCAGTCGGGGGTCCATTCAAACTTCACTTCCTTCTGCAGAAGTCTGGTCATGGGCTTGGCGATCTCGGTCACGGTCGTGGGCTGCAGCCAGTTGGTTACCGCTTCAACGGTGGTTGGGTCCACTGCTATTCCTCCGGCAGATATGACATGGCCGAGGAACTTCACCTCAGACGACCAAAATTCGCATTTGCTGTATTTGGCTTACAGTTGCTGCTCCCTTAGCTTTCCGAGGGTCAGACGGAGGTGAGTCTCGTGCTCTTCCTTTGTCTTGGAGTATATGAGGATATCGTCGATGAATACCACGATGAACTTGTCCAAGAACTCCATGAATACATTGTTCATCATGTTCATGAAAAAGGCCGGGGCATTCGTGAGTCCGAATGACATCACGGTGTACTCGTAGAGTCCATAGCGGGAGGTGAAGGCGGTCTTGGGTATGTCTTCTTCCCTAATCCTCAATTGGTGATAACCTGACCTGAGGTCAATCTTGGAAAACACCGAGGATCCTTTCAGCTGATCGAACAGGTCGTCGATCCGAGGCAGTGGGTATTTGTTCTTGATGGTCACGTCGTTCAAGGCTCTATAGTCCACGCACATCCTCTTGGTCTTGTCCTTCTTCATGGCAAATATAACCGGTGCACCCCAGGGTGAGGTACTCGGCCGAATATACCCTTTTTGTTCTAGGTCTTCGATGTTGCTCTTGACTTCGGCTAGTTCATTGGCGGCCATTCGGTACGGGCGCTTGGAGATTGGAGTGGTCTCGGGGACAAGTTCGATTCTGAATTCGATGTCCCGCTTGGGAGGCATTCCGGGTAGATCTTCAGGGAAGACATCCGCAAACTCCTTGACTATAGGCACCTCTTCAAGAGCTATCGAGCGAAGGGATGCTCCGAGTGGTTTGCGACTGGTCATCCGAAAGGTGACGGTTACGCCTTCAGAGTTGGTCACCGTGACGGACTTATTGGCACAGTCGATCACTCCCTTGTGCTTCATCAACCAATCCATCCCTAGGATGAGGTCAAGTCCGGTGCATTGGATGAGGACAGGCTCGGCCCTAAACAGTACTCCTTGGATGTCAATTTGAACCTTAGGGCTGTATAAGCGGGCTGAGGTCCTATTGCCGGGGGTGGCAATCACCATGGGAATGGGTAGAGGGAGCACGTCCAGTTCGTTTGTTTTCACAAAATTTTCCGAGATGAAGGAGTGGGTTGCTCCAGAGTCAAATAATATGACGGCCGGTACGGAATTCACAGTAAACGTACCGAGCACGACTTCAGGAGCCTCCTGAGCTTCTTCCGCGCTGATGTGATTGACGCGGGCACGAACCGCCTGGTTGGGTGCCGCGCCCTGAGCTGGCTTGGGGTGAGGACACTGGTGTGCATAGTGTCCTTCCTTGCGGCAGTTGAAGCAGACGACCGGCCTTCCTTGGCGATCCTTCAAGATCGGGGCCTTGGCGGCTGGTGTCGGCTGAGCGGCCGGAGCTGGTGGAGCGGGGCGAGGATGCCCGGCGTTGGGTCCACCGGCGGCGTGAGGTGGCCTGTAGGCGGGCCGAGGATGGTAGGCGGGCGCTGGGCAGAGGGATGAAGCGGGGCCTCTGAGAGTTCGCCTGCTGATGCTTGAAGGCGATCATTTTCCTCTTCTTGAGGTCCAGCTTGTTCTGCTCAGTCTCTTGGATGAGCGCTTTGTTGACCAGCCGTTGGAAGTCGGCGAAGTCGGCGGCGACGAGCTGGATGGACAGCTCATCCTTAAGTCCCCTGAGGAACTTGGCTTGGCGGAGGGCGTCGGTGCGCACTTCCTCTGGTGCGTAGCGGGCGAGGCGGTTGAACTCATGGAGGTACTCCATGACGGTCCTGTTGCCTTGTTGCAGGTCGCGGAACTCCTGTTGTTTCACCGCGATGACACCGGCGGGGACGTGGGCAGCGCGAAAAGCGATGGTGAACTCCGCCCAAGTCACCACGTGGCCCTCTGGCTGGGACTCACGGTAGTTGTCCCACCATTCCGCGGCGGGACCCTGGAGCTGGTGAGTGGCGAAGGCCACTCGCTCCCGGTCGGTGCAGGGGAGGAGGTCGAGCTTCTTTCCGATGGTGCGAAGCCAATCTCCGGCCTCCATCGGGTTGGTGGTGCTCGAGAAGATGGGCGGACGCACGCGCAAAAACTCGGAGAGTTGCGGGGCGGGTGCGGGTGCTGGTGCGCGAGGGGCGGGCTCCCCGTTCTGCAGACGGTCCAACTGAGCCTGTTGGTTCTGCATTTGGGTGAGGAGGGCGGTGATCAGGTGGTTCTGATTCGCCATCATCTCCGCCAAGGTGGGGTGGTTGGCGGAAGGCGACCCAGACTGACGCGGGCCCGTTGCACCCCAGTTGGGTACAACACCCTCGGGCGCATCCCGGCTTCCTCCTGCTCCGTTGTTGGAACCGGTGTTCTGGTGGTCGGCCATCTTCTGAATATACATAGTGATAAGGCAAAAGATGACGAAACAATAATACAACCAAAAAGATTCAAGCACATAAGTGGTAGAAATTGTTCATTACAATCAAGTTTTTATTCCATCTACAACCCAACTTGTTGCAGACGGCACCACATACAAAATTATGATTTTTATTTAAATTCGCGTCTCCTAACGCCTACTCGCCACCGGAGGCGGTCTCCGTGCTCTCGGAACCACGAGTGCGTGGCTCCAGAGAGATGGTGGGCTCGAGAAAGTTCTCGATGATGGAGTCGGAGACGAGGCCAGGGCGTGGAGGAGGGGCGCTGGTAGAGGGCCTGGCGGGGGAGGGACGTGGCGGGATCCTCTTGGGGCGAGGGAGGGGCTCACGGATGGGCTTCTTCTTCCTTGGAAGAAGAGGAACCATCTCCGCGATATCCTTCTGCAGCTGCATAATCTTGCGCTGCAACTCACCGTTCTGCTGGATCAAGTTCTTCGTTTCTTCACGAAGGAACTCAACCGCCTCATGGTGCTCGTCGGCGTCGAGCACCGCCTCGGTGTGGAGATCATCCATGGCCTGTAGAAGACGCGACTGCCAGGCCATGACCGGATCACGCACGGAGTGAACTCCGAGGTAGATGGTACGGTGGGCTCCGGGAGTGCGCTTCGGCACGAGCCGGAAGGACGAGTTCTGAAGACGATCGTCGTAGATCATCCTCAGCTCCATGAGGGCCTGGAGGGCGACTCGTTGGCACGCGACGTCGAAAGTCGGGCCTCCAAGTGCGGTGGTGTAGGGCGGCAGGTGTTCTCCAGAGCCGTGGACGGTGAGGGAGACGTCACAAGGCCCGGCGAACTCGTCGGGATACACTCCTTGAAATTCGGGCTCGAAGAGGAACCCGAGGAAGGTGAGCATCATACGGAGCTCCCGGACGAAGCCCTCGTAGTGGCGGCAGTAACTGTGGACTTGGTAGACCGGCATCTACAAAACAGCAAGTTGAATAAAAGTGAGGAGAGGAACAAAGTTTATGAAGTAGATTTTCGAGAAATAATTTCCTGTGGCTAAGGGCTAGGCGGGTCTGTTTGGCTTCCTACAGTCGAGTCGGCTCTGATACCATCTTGTAGCGCCCCGATTTAACAAATCGAGACATTATTGAATTTCATAAGAAAAACAATAATACAAGAGGTCCATCATGCGACAACCATACATACGACATTGTTCATGGTACGCAGACCATATTTATTACATCATTGTTTTGATAAAACAGCAAAGCGAAATAATTGGAAAACGACATGACGAACTTCTTCTTCAGGATGTTTCTTCTCGACTGGGTTGCTACTCCAGACCGTCTTCAAAGTAAGCATCCTCTGTGGGGTCCAACGGGTATGAGTACAAAAAGTACTCAACAAGCCACCGCAAATGCAAATAATAATGCAGGATAATAAACAAGGAAGTATAATGGCTAACATTGCAGAATAATGCAGTTGCAGTTATGGCATTTAGTGTAATCATATTTTAATCGTGCGGAAAGTAAACATGAGCATCATCAACATCGACTAACTCGAGGGGTACAGTCAGCCCCACCTCGCTCAACAGTCCTTACATGTCAATCCATCATGCACATACATATTCAAAATAAACTAACTGGGGGATGTCACGCAACCCGCCCTTGACCGTGGGCTCGGCTTTTCGAAAAGATTTAAGACTCTGATCAGAGATGTACTACTGTACCCACAAGGCACGCACTCATCCCAAACGAGATGACCCATTTCACGGGAACTCGTGCCAAAACCTCAATATGAGATGTTCCAAGCGATAACCACCCGCTCTAGGTTTCGCCGGCGCGCCGGGCCGCATCCCGGCTAACGTCGCACCCCCTTTTGCGCCACATTGGTACAAGACACCCGCAGGTGCAACTTGACCCATCTCCAAATGGTGGCCTCGGTTTGGAACAACCCATACCTTAGTTAGGACTTACCCACTAGACTTGTGGTTAGTACGTAAGTGTATTGCAACGGATCCCTCAGACCGGTCCTTATAGTGCCCCGGGTGCTACCGACCAATGCCCTAGCTTGCACCCGGAACCCACCATGCATACACTCACAACCATGACTCATCACCAACAGAATTTCCAAGGATAAGAAGTAACGGGGATCATATAATAGAACCATTTTGCTACGACTCATTTTTATCCTATAGCGGCCGTGTCAATACATTGGACACTAGCTAATATCATTGATCATATGGTGACAAGGAGGTTAGGCGAGATAGCATGGCTTGGGTTGCACATCAAGGTCGGGGGATCCTAAATAAATATAATGTAAGGGTTCATTTGACTAATGCATATATAACCTATGTGTTTTAGCGATAGTCAATTCAAACATGGGTTCAATATGTTCAAAAGAATTGTTTGGTGACTTGCCTTGTTCAGTAAAGGGAGAGAGAGGGACTTCGGGGAAGTATTCCGGCTCCTCGGCGACGTCGTAGTCTTTTTAATATAAAGTAAAATAAAAAGAACATATTCAATCAAACAATATAACATTACATTATGAACACATAAGTTAAAGTGGGTTGGATTATAAATAAAATAATTTCGATTGTTAAGGTCCTGTGGTTTATCCCCTAAAGAAATTTTAAATGAATTTAAAAAGTAGTCCTTTTTACAGAGGGGTTCTAAAAGGGGTTATTCTAAATTTTAAGTCCTTTAATAAATTTAAAATTGAAGGTTCCATAAGAAACCCAGTGATTTATTCATATCAACAGGAAATAAATAAATATAAACTTTACTGGAATTTAAATAATTAAATTTTACATTTTTAACCTAAGGGTATTTAAACATTCATTTAAATAATCATGAAATGTCCAATGTAAACCTACTGTTTTTATTGCATAAACATGTAGAGAATAATTTTATGAATTTTCTGAATTTGGAATGGTAATTTTTAGAGTTCAAATGCATTAGATATGAATTTTACAAGATTAACAGTATTTCTGAAATTCATTTTCAATTTTTAAACTCCTCGGGTCCACGGTGAGCAGGCCCACGGTGAACCCGCGCACTGTGCGCGTGCGCCGGGTCGATCTGGACCGTCGGATCCAGATCCGACGCGCGAGGGCGAGGCGAGGTGCGTTAAAGTGACGTGGACGGCCAGGATTAAAACGTTTGAACCGGTACGCGATGGACGGCTTGGATGCGATGCGGGGTATTAAAACTAACGGACGCACGGGATTAAAACGTACCCCTTCGCCGAGATCTAACGGATTGGATTAAACCGCACGCTGGGATTAATCGTCACCGTCGGATCCAGATCGCACGGTCGTGCGTGAATCCGACACGACACGGGTACTCGACCCGTGCCGGTCGTCTTCTCCGACAACGGCGAGCGGGCCAGCGGCCACGGCGAGCGACGGCGATCGAATCTAAGACCTAAAACGGAACGAGGGTGGCATGGGGATCATGGGGGTACCTCGGCGGTGAGAAAAGGTCGACGGGGTGAGGCCGGCGACGAGCGGAGGCGGTGGAGGCGTTCGGGTTCTTGGCGGCGACGGCGATCCGGCGAGGTTCGTCGTCGACGGAGTGGTGGCCGGCGTTGGGGAGGTCCTTGCGGTTGCAGCGGTGCGGTCGGCGAGGGCGGAGGGGGACTCCGGCGACGGCGATCGACGGCTGGGGCGAGGGCGACGGTGGTGCGCTAAAATGCGGAGTGTACTGGCTCTGTCGGTTCTCGCAGCGTGTGAGCGTGGGGGTTAAATGCGGGTGGACAGGGGGTTTAAATAGGACCACCGGCGGGGACAGAGAGGGCGTAGTCTACGGTGGCCGGGAATAAAACGCGTTTAAGCGCCGGCGAGGTCGGGTTGAGCTCGGTTCACCGAACCTGGACGCGAATCGGTCGGGTTTAATGGGGGGAAACGGTCGGCGCGACGCGGGGGTTTGATTGCCGGGCTTAATTCGGGGGGAGGGGGTCGGGGCAAGGGATCCGAGGCGAGTAATGGCATCGGCCGGCGAGGGGGGGGATTTTGGGGGCGGATCTCGCGGGGACGACGAATCCGACAGGTGGGCCAAGGTGGTCAGCGGGAGCGAGGTGCGCGAGAGAGGGGGCTGACGGGTGGGGCCGGGTTGTCGGGTGCGCGCGCGAGGGGAGGAAATCGGCGCCGACAGGTGGGGTCGGCTTGTCAGCCAGAGGCGCGCGGGGTAACGGGCTGGGCCGGCCGGGAGAGAGAGAAGGGAGGGAGGGGAGCCCAATACTGTTACTAAGGTTTTTAGATTTAAAATAATTGCAGAAAATGGATTAAATATTTTGGGGTATTTCCAGAGTGGATAAAAATTTATAAAAATTCTCAAAAACATTTCTTGGCTTTAGGATCATATCCAAAAATTTTCACCTCCTAGTTTGGCCATCTACTCTATGTTGTAGTTAAAAAGGGTATAAAGGAGTATTAAAAGTATTTTCAGAAATAATAGTTCCAAGAAATTGAATTTAATAATATATTTATTGTTTTGAAAATTTGGGGTGTTACAGTAGTCCTTCAGGGCCTTCTTGAAGAAACGAGTCTTCGACTTGCCCTTGTTGAAAGAGGGGCTCTCATGCTTGCCGGAGTCGTGGAAGCTGCCACCGGTGCCCTTCTTGTATCCATTGCGCTTGGGGCAGTCGGCGATGAAGTGTCCTGGATCACCACATTCAAAGCATCCGGATTTTGTGCCGTGTCTTTTGAACATTCTCTTATCATAGACACAACGCACCCGGTTGTTAAAGAGACACAAATCATCATCTCCCAACAACTCAAGCTGGTCCTCAATGATAAACATCAAAGAGAACCCAGCACAGCTCACAGCAGAGGGATCAACAGAAGGTGTAGCAAGGGCCAGGGATTTTGATCCAGAACCAGTGAGATTTGATCTCAACTGGATATCTACCTCAGTGGCCTTCAGCTTGCTAAATAACTCAGAAATGGTCAAGGTATCATAAGAAGTGCTCTCAACGATAGAAGATACCTTGATCTCCCAGATCTTTGGGTCCAAGGTATGGAGAACCTTGAGCGCCTGCTCGTGATCTGAGACTAACTGAGCACCCTCAGCCTTGTTGTCCCGAAGCTTGTTTATGATCGACTGAAAACGACCAAACAAAGCCTCAACAGATTCACCCGGCTTCTGTGTGAAATTCTCATATTCACGCCGGTAGGTCTGATAGAGCCGAGCCTTGACCTGTGCTGTTCCCTCATGGTGTGCCTTGAGGGTAGCCCAGATCTCTCTCGCAGTGGAGAGATGACTCACACGCTCAAACTCAGTGGGACCTAAGCCAAAAAACAAAATGTTCACAGCCTTACTGTTGCTCAGATGCTGAGCAATGATACCAGCAGTACCTTGCTCAGTAACTGGCAAAATGACAAACGTGGTGTGAACGCAGATGTCCCATATGTCCGAACCCTGGCTCATGAGATAGGCTCGCATGCGAGTCTTCCAATAATTATAGCCATAGGATTCCAAGGACGGGACCTTGCTAGGAGACGTCATGGTCACTACCGGGGTTTAGAACCGGTTAAGGTATGAAAAAAACCCTAACCAAGCTCTGATACCACTTGTAGGACCGAAAGTAGCGACCAGAGGGGGGGTGAATGGGCGCCTTAAAAAATTCTTTCGAATCAATGGCCTGTTCCCAATACCCACCGCACCTCAAAAGACTACGCAGCAGAAAATAAATAGAAGGCCTAAGTCTAAAGGTTTCTAACCTAGAAGCAACTGATGATAAACAGTGTAAATCTAAAGTAGTGCAACTAGGCAGATGAACAAGGTATAACAAGCCTAAACTTCTCAATGAAATGATCTAAGAATGTGTAAGATGAAAAGAGAAGTTACTGTCCAAATTTGTCTCATGTTCGGAACTTGGCGAAGCCCCCTTCGCACGTCGAGGTCTGCTTCGGAGGTTGGTGACGGAGCTTCGGAACGAAGTATGACAATGCCGGAGCCTGGTTCGAAGTATGTACTTCGAAGACAAGACTTCGAACACAGCTTCGAACCAAGAGCTTCGGAGCAAAGTGACAGAGTCGGAGCCTGCTTCGAAGTGTGCACTTCGAAGACAAAACTTCGAACACAACTTTGAACCGAAAGCCTCGAAGCAAAACCTTTGAACAGAAAGCTTCGGACACAACACCCAAAAGGACAACCTTCGAACAAAGAAGCAAAGTCTGTCACACGACAGAAAATCAACTCCGAAGCCTACACTCTATCTTCGAACAGGGAAAGCTTCGGAAGGAGAACCAAAGGTTGACACGCCACAAGGAAATCAAATCGAAGTCTATCAGAAATGACAAGCTTCGAACCCAACTTCGAAACCTACCGAAGTGTGGACTTCGAACAGCTAGATTCGGTGAATGTTGTTCGAAGTATGCGATGCTGTCCGTTCAGAAAAATACTTCGAAGCTTATCAACACAGACCGCACACAGAAGATCGAAGATTGAGCGAAGCCTTCGAAGATGTTACGTAGAAGCCTGTCTCACGGAGCTAAGGGGCTTCGAACAGAGAAAGACTTCGCCAGAGACACATCCAGAAAAGGTAATAGACCCTGTCAGCTTCGATCAAAAAGTTGTGCAGTAGAAGGTGAAAAGCTGCACAGAACACTGTAGCTGCAGGGAAGTAGTACTACTTGCAACAGCAAGAACTACTACTACTAGAATGAAGAACACACCCAGCCGAAGCCTCCAAAGCCTCAAAAATCACGGGAAAACTTGCTATGCTAAATGAAATGCAACCATTTAAAACCTTTGCAGATGCAGCACACAATGAAATAGGGCATTTACTGCAACATTAAAATCAAAGCATTAAACACAGGGGCACAACTTCCTGGCGGTGCAAGCAGGGAACCAGAGAAGAGAGAGGCAAGGCAAAAGACAAAAAATGACCCAATAGAGAGGATTTGATTTCAGCCAAAAGGGTTGTCCAAACCCTAGGGATTGGGGTCCTATTTATAGGCTCCCAACACTAGGAATATTCTACCAGCCCCTTAGGGTTTTTACAGACTCAAAAATAAAGAAAAAGACTCTACTGCCCTTAGGAATTTTTTACAGACACGACTGACTGACTGTGGGCCTAGAGTTACAGATGACTTATCCGGAAGCTAATTTTTCGTAGCGACTATGACTTCTCTTCTGGACAGTCGGATACAGAATCAACGGTTGTCAGTTTTGCGCCGAAACTAACAAAGCCTCCACCAGCTTTGCACCAGGTACCCGGATTGGGCCGGCCTGACTCCGCAGCTCTCTCAGCCCGGCAATCACTCACCGCCCGTGTACCTGAGTCAATCCTGGTCAACAGCCCAGTGGGTCTTCTACTGCTTCTGACCCATGCACCCGGATTGGGCCAGCCCGACTTCGCAGCCTCCTCTGCCCGACAGTCGCTCGCTGCCCGTGTACCTGAGTCACACGCGGCCCATGAAACAGCAGATCTCCTCTCTTCTTCAGTCCTCTTTGACTATTGTTGACAATGACTCATCACTTCTGGAGCCATGAGGCCCACGCTATTCAGCATGGCTCCTCAATGGTGCTTCAGCTCGCCGAAGACATCCTTCCTCCGCCTTGGCATACTGTTCGAAGTATGCCATGAGCTGCGCCACAGACGTCACCGGCTTCCGATGGAGTTTGCTGAGGAGGTCGGGGTTCAGCACCCCTTCGCGGGCAGCATCAACTACCGAAGAGGTAGACAGGCCCTTGATCTGTGACTTGGTGTGGGCGAAGCGCGTGAAGTACTCCCGGATGGTTTCTCCCACCCGCTGCTTTACCTGAAACAAACTTCATGTGGACATCGGGGCCACGAAGGTGCCTTGGAAGTTGCTCACAAATTTCTTTTTTAGCTACTCCCATGAATTGATCGATCCTGGCTTTAGGGACCAGAACCAGTGGAGTGCCACGCCTTCGAGAGCGAGGGGGAAGCATTTTGCCATGGTGCTTCGCACCCCTCCGCTCGCTTCTATTGCTAGGGCGTAAGAGCGGGTGAACTCTCCGGGGTACAACCCCCCGGAGTACTTGTGTAGCTTCGAGGCCTTGAATCTGGGGTCGAAAGGCACTCTCTGCAGATCCGAATGTAATGGAGACTCATTATCGAAGGATGCATTCTCGGCTTCCTCCGGGACTTGGATAACTTCTGGGGGATTGCGGGTTCCATCGTCTTGAGGCCCTCCTGGAGTTTCGGTGGAAGCTTGAGTGCGGAGGCGATCGGTGGCCTCTTGCCTCCACCTAGATACCTCCTCCTGAAGCCTGGCTAGATGCGTAGTCTCGGTTTCGGGAGGGCCTTCGTCTTCGTCGGAGGGCACTTCTGGATCCCGACTAGCTGTGTAGTCGGTCTGAAGCACCGTAGGAGGAGCCAGAGGGCCCCGGGGCGCTCGACGCCCGGCGGTCTCGGCAGGAATCGCCGGATTAGCCGAGGGTTCGGCTCCATTGGTCTGAGGGGACCTTCGGAGAGGACCCGAAGCCTGGCTACGCTTCGGAGGCATAGCTAGCCACGAAGAGGTCTTGGAGATGGAGGACTTCGAACGACTCGAGGTGTTGAGAGAAGGCCTTCGAGCTGCACTAAGAAGCCCTTAACTGAAGGGTGCGCGGAATCTTGGGACTCCGAGGCTCCCTCCGTAAGTGCTCTTCGGAGTGCAGTCAGCAGTAGAGAACAAGCTTTTAGAACTTGGTTCCCCACGGACGGCGCCAACTGTTGGCGCAAATGTTACGCCAACAGGTTCTCTGAAATCAAGAACGGACAAACAGAAAGTTCGTGCTTTAGGACTACTTTGAGCCTCTGAGATGGATAATAGCTCAAGTGGTCCGAATAAGTGTAAATGAACAACTTTTTCTGGATCCCTTTTACAAGGTACAATGGGGGGTATTTATAGGGGAAAAAGCATAAGGAAAAGACCTATTTACCCCTAGATTACAACCGACATAGTGGAAACTATCCGGTATTATAAACAAGGTTATACACGGTAAAGTACTGCAAGGTAGATGGATAAGCTGGACATCCAATCAATCATGTCCTTCGGCTTCGAGGCCTCCATCCTCCCTTCGGAGGGTTCTCCAGGGCTTCGCACCGTAGCACCCTCCGGTCGTGGCGACGCATGCTTCGAACAACAGTCCACCCGCTTCGGAGTCCTCATCAGCCTTCAAAGGGTTAATCTTTAAGTCCTGGAAATGGAGTAATTTCCCCCAACAGTGAGTATAGAAAGATCTGGTTGGAGATGTAAAAAGTAGTGCTCATAGCTTTAGCCCAAAACTTTCTAGGAGTCCTATGCTAATTGAGCATCGTCCTAGCCATCTCCACTAGAGCACAGTTTTTTCTCTCAACAACACCATTCTATTGAGGAACCCGCGGAGTAGAAAATTGATGTTCATTGTTGTGCTCAAGGCAAAAGTCAACAAAGAAACTATTCTTGAACTCGGTTCCATTATCACTTCTGATTGCTTTCAATGCACCAGGGAGTTTAGTGAATAGTCTCAAAGCCAAACTCTGAAAGTGTGAAAACACTTCATCCTTGCTTGCAATAAAGAAAACCAAAGAATAATGGTACTAGTCATCCACCACGACAAGGACATACCATTTGCCACCTAAAGAACTAACCCGAGAAGGACCTACAATGTCCATATGGAGAAGTTCTCTGGATTATTCAGTCATCACCACATTGATTGGTGAATGAGAGGCAGCCACCATATTTCCATGTCGATAAGGAGCACAAATGAGATTCTTCTCAGACTTTATCTTGGGCAATCCTTGGATCAGACCTAGGGCACTTAGTCGAGGGAGCAAGTCAAAGCTCATATGCCCTAGTCTCCTATGCCACATCTAGAGCTCAGAAGAAGGTTTGGCAATAAGGCAATGAGAAGAAACAAAAGACTCAGAAAAATCATCTCCAAAGACCCTCCCTGTTTTTTAAATCTTACAAACAAAAGCGCAGAAGAATTGAGAACTTGTGAAGTATCGCGTCTGAAATGCACTTCCAAGCCTTCATCAAGCAACATAGATACAGAAAGAAAATTGTATCCCAAATCCTCAACCAAAGCGACATCTTTGAGAATGAAATTTTCATTAATTCTAACCATATCTTTTCCTTCCACTCTGCTCCTTCGATAGTTACCGAAGGTGATATAGTCACGTCGCTGGATCGAGGTGAGACTGGAGAACCATAATGTCTCCCCGGTCATGTGGCGCGAACAACTAGAATCCATGATCTACTTGTTCTCCAGGCCTCCGTCTATCGCCTACATAAAATGAGAAAATCTCGAGTGCTTAGTGCTGGGGTGAGTGAAAAACTGACGTGGTATCCAGCATTGAGAAACTCAAGCTGTAGGAAAAGCAGTAGTAGACTGTCTACGCATAGGCTATGATTCATGATAAAAAGTGTGAGGTCTACCTAAATGGTGAGAGCCATAAAAACAACTAGGTCTCCCATCCTATCGAGGACCAAAACCACTAACACGTGGTCTAGCACCATATGAGTCATGGTGTATCCCACGATGGATAAATCCTCTCATGTGAGCACGGGGAGCCTCAAGAAAACTAGAACAAGAATGGGAGACAAGCTCATGTATACCAACAGGTGGCTGATACATGCCCCATGCCCTCATCTCCCAAGAACGTTGCTCATCCTTCATGAGACAAAAACAGAAACCAACTAAATGTCCCACCCTCTGGCAATATCAGCAATGAAAAATATTTTTGGGCACTACTAGAAATTCTTTGATATATGACAAATTGAGAATGACAATTCAATTTTTAGTCACAAAATAAGGTACATTAATGATGATTCTACCTTGTTTGTCATCGATGTTAGATGTGGAGGTCAGCCCCTTCGAACAACTACGATGAAGTAAAATTATTCGTCATATAAATTATCAGAGATTCGTCATAGAAGTCAAACTATATAGTTTCAGCGTTAAGGACCCACATGTTAGATAATACTTTTTGTCATAAATGTGGGATTTTAAAAAAATGTATAGTGTCCGGGAATTGAGTCCAATACCTTCTAGTTTAGAATCAAGTTGACTTACTGTTCGATTACAAGATTGGATGTGCTTACAAACAAGAGTGTTTTTTATTGGATATTTCATCTTTCATATTTTCACCGTGCTAGCAGTTTTCCAACATGAACGAAATGTGTTACAAGGCTCGTAATCTAAGTATCTAAAATTTTAAAATCTGAAGCAACAACATCAGAGTTAAAATAATTTTTGAAATTTATGAATTTTATACAAAATTTGAAGTGTTTAGAAATAATTTATCAAATTTTCAATGAGTTCTCAAAATCTAAGCATCTAAAATATGAAACTTACCATCTATAACACTAGAGTTAAAATGAATTTTTGAATTTTCGAATTTTTGAAGTATTATGAAATTTTCTAGTAATTTTTAGTGTATAATTGCAAGAGATTCAGCTTGAAACATTGTCGTATTCAAGCTTCTTGCCTTGTGTTTATTACTTTTCTTGCCTTGTGTTAATTTATTACTTTATTTGTTACCAATGTTGCCTATAATGAGTTGCAATATTACTACCTACATTGTTTGACAAGTGTCTGATAATAATTGCAAGTGGCTGAGGCTTGAAATGGACTCATAATTTTTGTTCATGCATTGCATCACACTCCTAACTCCCAACTGTATTGTTTCGGACTAATTGGTATTGGATTTGTTGTTATAATTCCCAAATCTTTGCCTATGATGATGTGCATTGTTTTTTCCTACATTGCCTACTTTGCCTACATTCCCAAATAAAATGCCCTATATTTGATCTGCTGGGTTTATATATTTTCTCTTCTATAGAGCTGAGAGTCTAATTAATGTTTAAGTTAATCTTACTATGATGTGTTTCATTATCTATATCTTGTAATTTGCAGTAGATGCAACTGGTAACTTAGTTTTATTGTTAAAATCATGTTTATTAGATCCTTGTATGTTGTGTGGATCCATTATTTGTAGTCCCAACTTACATGGTCTCAACGCCATTGTTGTCTCTGTACAACATTTAAATAAATTTTAAAGTTCCCTTAGTTACTCAATTTATTGTCCTATATATAACCGGAGTACTTGAATAAATACCATTATGCTCAAGTTCTTTAATGCTTGACTGCATCCTGAAGTGGTTGTTTTTCTTAACCAATGTGAATGATTTCTATTAAGATAAGCCTACTTCAACAAGAAGATGACACCATTACTGAATATTCATTATTGAGACCACTCAAAGAGAAGGATCAGAGCCAACACATATAGATCAAGCACGTTTCCCATTAAACATATGTCCAAGAAAAATAGGTTGATCTACCTCAACAAGAAGATGACACTCCGAAAAAGAAAGCTGAAGTAATAGAAGAATCAATGGCCAAGACCCAAAAAGATATTCTCAAGACCCAACAACAGATGGAGGAGTATAAGAAGAGACAAAAAGCTATGATAGATGTGAACTTGTGATATGTGGTTTGTGAACAATTAATATTTGGGCATGAACATGAAGTTTGTGATGTATGAACATTAAGTTTGGAGTGTTGTATGAACAATTATTCTATTTTTGGAATGAGTACAAATGTAATTGATGTATGAAGATTCTGGAATGAGTACAACAATTGCTTTGTGAATTGATGTATGTTCAAGAGCATATTCAAATTCGCCAATTTTCTGCGACGAAAAACAAATTCATCATTATGTAACAACCACCATGTCATCGTGCACGTGGTGCCACATCATCGGGCACGTGGCGCCAGTTCAATGATAAGAACCAAATCATCATGTTTGTAACCTTATCTGTGATGAAATAATCTGAATCGTCACGGTGCAATAAATGTGACATGTCATAGGTGACAATCATAATTTCGTTATTAGTTCATCATAGATATATGTCACTGATGATATTGTCATTTACTATGACAAAAGTGATTCATCTTGGATGTGGCTTTTTCTTGTAGTGGGGATTAGGTGCATGGGTATTGGGAGCAATCCTCACGGGCTCTTTTGGTTTCTGCTGAGGGGCTTTCTTAGGTGAAGGAGGTGTTTTCTTTATAGGGTGGATGAGTTTCTTGGGCTTTTATGGAGTGTCTAACTGGGCTCTCTCTTTCTCTAGGATATTGGGTGAAGTGAACATTGTTTTGCTCTTAATATCTGTAGTGGTTCTCTCAAAACTCAACCCTAGAGCTAACCCTGCCTTGTTAGCACACATCTTGGTCTTGGCCAAGAGAAAATCCATCCTACCATTCCCTTCAGTGCATTTATCCACCACAAAGAGAAGGTAATAATTTTCAAATATGACTTTGTCAATTTGCCCTCTAGCAAAGCTGAGTTGGTCCTTTAGGGTGATGTAGGTGGAACAGGCTGGCTGCACATCCTTACAACTCTCAGCACTCTACAATCTAGCCTCTAGTTCTTTTACATGCTTGTCCCTAAGTTAAATGCTTTCAATGAGTAATGTGCAATTTGAACAAGCATTAGAAATAAGAGGTCTAGACTCCACCTCAGTGAGCTATCTCTTTGCAATCTCAAGCTTAATGATAGCTTGAGTGTGCACAGAATGAATCTCGGCAAGCTCACTCATGACTACAATAAAAGACTCACATTCAGTATTGTCTAACTTAGACTTAAGCATGGCATATTCAGTAGAAACAAAATCAAGTCTAAGTCTAAGTTCTTTGTATTCTCTACCAGCTTTCACAAGTAAACTATCTTGACAATTCTGTGAACTCGACCGCTAGCAAGTCTCTCTCATTCTTGATCCCTCGAGCCACTTTGTCACTTGCACTGGCCTCCCTTTCACTGATTTGGTCAACACGTTGTCTCGGTCATTCCTCCGTCCATGTCTTGCTTCGTCTCCACGTGTACGCCTGAGATCTTCCTCAACTTCACCCGGCATCCTTGACCATTTGGCATCAAGCTCCCCGCATGACCCCGATCACCCATCGTTGATAGTTGACTCACATCTCAACCCTGCACACACTGAGATAAGAAAAACACGAATCTCAATGCAAAACGCACACTGATCCCTTTAGTGAACACAACAAGCCATCACAAATCCCGACCATTAAATCATGCAAACTTGTTAATTACTCATCACTAAGATACAACCACAGTGCAAACCCCACTTTGTTTCTCAAGTACATCACCCTGGGAGCACCCATCATTTTCGTAGAAAAGAAGGACAAGAGCAAGAGTATGTGTGTTGACTATCGAGCCTTAAACGAGGTCACTATCAAGAATAAGTATCCTTTGTCAAGGATTGATTATTTGTTTGACCAGCTTAAGGGAGCATCCATATTCTCTAAGATCGATCTTCCGTCAGGTTATCACAAACTCAGGATAAGAGAAGATGATATACTGAAGACTGCTTTCACGTCTAGGTATGGTCTATACGAGTATGCCATCATGTCGTTTGGTTTCACCAATGCTCCAGCATTTTTCATGAACATGATAAATAACGTCTTCATGGAATTTTTAAACAAGTTCATCGAGGTATTCATTGACAATATCCTAATTTATTCCAAGACAAGAGAAGAGCATGAAGCACATTTGCATAAAACATTGGAAAAGTTGAGAAAACATCAACTATATGCAAAGTACGAGAAGTGTGAATTTTGGTCATCTTAAGTGGAATTTTTGGGACACATTATTTCTACCAAAGGGATAGCGGTAGGTCCACCCACCATTGAAGCAGTAACAAATTGGGTTCAACCTGTATCATTAACATAGATTCTTAGTTTTCTTGGATTGGCTGGTTACGAACGTCGATTCATTGTGAATTTCTCCAAGATCGCTCGACCCTTGACAAAGTTACTTCAGAAGGAAGATAAATTCAAGTGGACCCTGGAATGTGAAGAAAGTTTTCAGATTTTGAAGAAAAAACTAGTGTCAGCACCAATGTTAACTTTGCCAGATATCCACATGGGTTTTCATGTTTATTGTGATGCATCTCGCCAAGGACTAGGATGTGTTCTAATGCAAGATGGAAAAGTAGTATCCTATGCATCTCGTCAACTGCGACTCCATGAGTTAAATTATCCTACTCATAATCTAGAATTAGCAACAGTAGTTCATGCTTTGAATATTTTGAAGCATTACCTAGTCGGTAATAGATGTGAAGTTTTCATGGACCATAAGAGTCTGAAGTATATATTTACACAGCTAGACTTGAACCTTAGACAAAAAAGATGGTTGGATTTCATCAAGGATTATGATATGGGAATCCATTACCATCTAGGTAAAGCAAATATAGTAGCAGATGCCTTAAGTCGTAAAAGATATTGCAATACCATTGTGTTGCGGCAAGAAGCGTCTATGTTATGTCAAGAAATGGAGAGATTGAATCTAGGATTTACATCCTAAGCATATCTCGCTACTGTAGAGGCAAGGCCAGTGTTAACAGAGCTGATTCGTGAAGCGCAGAAAGAAGATCCGAATATAGCATAAATCAAGAAGAATATGCGAAGAGGAAAAGCCCTAAGATTTTTAGAAGATGAAATGGGATCCGTTTGGTTCGGAGACCGTTTGTGTGTACTAGATAAGCCGGAAATAGTCTCATTCTCAAGGAAGCTCATGAGACATTGTATTCAATCCACCCTGGAAGTACTAAAATGTATCAGGACTTAAAAGAGAAATATTGGTGGGTAAGCATGAAAAGATAAATTGTTGAGTATGTGTCTTTGTGTGATACTTGCCAGCGAGTTAAAGCAGAACACCAAAGGCCAGCAGGATTGTTGCTGCCCCTCAAGATTCTTTAGTGGAAGTGGGAAGAAGTCAGAATGGATTTCATTACAGGTTTATGAAGAATTCAAGTCGATTATGACTCAATATGGGTAGTCATCGATCGTCTAACAATAGTAGCTCATTTCATAGCTGTCAAGACAACTTATAGTGACCTAAGCTAGCAAAATTGTATATGACTAGGATAGTATGTTTGCATGGAGTTCCAAAGAAGATTGTTTCTGATAGAGGGAGTCAGTTTACCTCAATGTTTTGGAAGAATTTGCAAGAACTTGGTACCTAATTGAATTTCAGTATTATCTATCATCCTCAGAGTAATGACCAGATAAAAAGAGTAAACCAGATTCTTGAAGATATGCGTCGAGCCTGTACTCTATATTTTGGAAATACTTGGGATAAAAGTTTTCCTTACGCCCAGTTTTATTATAACAACAATTATTAGGCCAGTTTACAAATATCGTCGTTTGAAGCCTTATATGGTCGCAAGTGCAGAACCCCTCTAATTTGGGATCAGATAGGAGAAAACTGAGTTTTTGGAACAGATATACTTTGAGAGGTCGAAGAGAAAGTTAAGGTGATTTAGGATAGGTTAAAGGTAGCTCAGTCTCGCTAAAAGAGTTATGCTAATAATCAACGTCGAGCTTGATATTTTGAAGAATGAGATTATGTTTATCTTTGTGTCACGCCTCTCCGTGTCACGCAAAGATTTAACATTAGATCAAAATTAGCTCCTCGATTTGTTGGACCATTTTGAATCATCGGCTGCAAAGGAGAAGTTGTGTATGAATTAGAATTTCTACCATCTTTGGACGGAGTGCACAATGTGTTCCATGTCTCTCAACTCAAGAAGTGTCTTTGAGTGCCTGATGAGCAAGCCGGCCACCAACAATTGAAGTTTCAAGAAGATCTGACCTAAGTGGAGAAGCCTGTTTGTATCCTCGATACCAAGGAAAGAGTCACCAAGAGTAGAGTCATTCATTTTTGCAAGGTTTAGTGGAGCAATCATTCACATGAAGAAGCTACTTGGGAAAAGGAAGAGGAATTGAAAGACCAGCTGAGCTGTTTTGATATTTCATTCGAATCTCGAGGACGAGATTCTTTGAAGGGGGTAGGATTGTAACACCCTGAATTTTTGCCAAATATTATTTTTGAGAAAATTAAAAATTGAGAAAAGAATTATTTAAAGTGTGAAAAGAATGAAAGGAATTAAAAATCTTAATAAATAATTCACATTTTGAGTTGGAAAATTTTTGTTAAATTATCCAAGTCAAAAGAATATTTTAGGAAATTTTTCCAAATTTTTAGGACCTTTGCAACTAGCATAGAAATTACAATTTAATTTCAGCAATTATTTTAATTGAAAAATTAATTTAATTTCCTATTAGGCTGCCTCCCTCAAATCTCTTTCCACGGCCCAACCCATTCACGTCATCTCACTGACAGCTAGACCCCTCACTCTCTTCCGTGTGGACCCCGCGTGATAGCCTCGCGTGCTCGATACTATCACTAACCCATGGACCCCACCTATAAGCCCCGTCGTCTAGAACTTGGACTCTCGCCGGAATCCCCCCTCGTCCCCGCCGCCACAAACCCTAAAATCTAGCGCCTACGCCCATGATCTCTAGCCACTCGAGCCTTATAAAACCCTCCACCTCAATACCCCAAACCCGTTCCAGCCCTTAGCTACGCCAATTGTCGTCTCATCACCGATGAACTCTAGAAAATCCTTCGCCGCTACGCTTTAGCTACGGTAGCCTCCACTCGTTGCTGGTGACCTCACCAAGCCCCACCACCAACACCACCGTGATCGCCACCACCTCCCCGTCCTCGACATCAACCCCATTTGGCCTCCCCGTCATCAGATTTCATCGAAGTCATCGACCCGAGGGATCCCTTCCACCTCCGCTCACCGCCGGTCGGCATCCGTCATCGCCGAAGACCATCTCAGATACTAGAATGATCCTCGTCCTATTATGGTTCCATTCCTACCTTTCGCTTGCCTCGTCGTCCCTCGCCGTCACCGGTAGCCTCGCTGTCGTGCTCGGTCATTGCCAGCAACACTCCCACGTGTCGAATCGGATCTCAACCGTCCGATGCAGATCATGTGGCCTTGATTAAATCTGTGACGTGGCTTGCCTTGCCTCGGCCTGCCCCGTTTGATCGAGATCCGATGGCCCTCTGTCGCCTGGTCCACGGCGCATGTGCGCAAGTTCATCATGGACATTTTCATTTTTTTCAGTTAAAAAATAATTTCAGAATTGATTCAAACTTCAAAAATTCATATCTTTCACATCCTAACTCAAAATTCATCCATTAAAATTCCATTTTGACCCTCATAATTTTCTCTACAACATGAACTAATTTAATTTCATGAATTGTACTATTTATTCCTCCTTTTAATTGTGCTTTCCTCATTTTGCGTACTTTTAGAATTTGAAGTTGCCGAGGATCCTGAGCCTTTTGTCGAGGAGTCATCTTCGTCTTTTGTTAAGCCAGACAAGTCACACCCCATGCCTTGAACATATTGAACCCATGTTTCCAAAGTAGTTATTGCTTTAACACATATGAATTGATTGCATTAGTCCAATTAAAACCTACAGTTATATTTATTTAGATCCATTGACCTTGTTGTGCAAACTCAGGCCATGCTTTTGATCAATTTTCCCTTCTCACCCTGAATACTACAATATTAGTTAGTGCCCCAGTATTGGCACACTTGCTTAGTATTGTTACAAATGAGTCATAGACTAAAATGGCTACTTTATTCTTCTATATGTCCCCAGATATGTCTCTTCTCATGGTTCTAAAAGATGGAAGTAATGTTTGGAAAAATTCTAAGCTAATGGTAAATGTTGGTTTCTGGGTACAAGCGAGTTTACTAGTTGGTAGCACCCGGGGCACTATAAGGACCGGTCTATGGGATCTGTTGCAAAGCATTTTCGTACAAGCCACAAGTCTAGTGGGTAAGGCCTAACCTAGCATATAGGTCTGTTCAGCAGGATGCACCAAGCGGCGGGTTAGGAGAGTCGAGAAGAAAGGACACCTTGATCCTTTTTATTGACTAGACATAATGGCACAAAAGGGGTCTACGTAATCCAAGCATTAGAGCATCGGCGAAACCTAGTGTGGTTGTCCTTCTGCTGAGACGATCTATGTAAAAGGGTTTTGGTAGGAATTTGGTAAAGATCTGCTGAATTCTTGCATTGTGGGTAAATTTGTACACCTCTGATCAAATTAGAATCTTTTCTAAAAGTCGTGCATATGGTTATGGGTGAGCTATGTGATGTTCTCCGCAGTTAGTTTAATTAACTTGAATGTGAATGATGATTAGTTTTCTAAGGACTGTTGTGTGAGTGAGTACTATTGTGCTACTCGAGGTAGAGTATGTTTTTCATAACATTTACTTTCTGTTCATTAAACCTGCTCACCATAATTGCTTAACTTCAAAAATATACTTTTATGAAAAACAAGCCATATGCCTATCCTTTGATATTACCTTTGTATTTATATTGCATTTGGTGACTTGTTGAGTACGTTTTGTACTCATCCTTGTTGAATAACCTTTTTAGATACTAAGTTTGTCGAAGAAGAAGGTATGGAGTAATCTTTCCCAGTTGAGGCGCGATTCTAGGAGCAAGATGTTCGTCGTTTTGGAGTCTTTCATTTTGTTAGATTATTTTCAGTGTAATAAAATAGCCTCTGAGCTATATTTTATTTTTTGTAAGACGTTGTCGTTTGTTAAACATTTTGTAAGTTGATTTTCTTAAGGAAATTGAATAGACTCAAAATTTTGAAATTTTGGGGCGTTACAGTTTCTTTGGTGGAGCTTTAGGTTTTTCTTGGAAAACAACATCCTTAGTCATCTTACTCCACTCCATTATCCTACTCGGAGCACTCTCATAGTCAGCCTTGGCGTAGGTGTAACCTACTCCAAAACCATTTTCCCTCTTGAACTACTGGATCATTACACCTAGCTAAGGATCTCTTGCACTTATCCAACTCAAGATTTGATGGAGGTAAGATTTTTCATTCTCAAATTCAGCTAGCTTCTCTCTCAGAGAGTGTAGGACCGAAAGTAGCGACCAGAGGAGGGTGAATGGGCACCTAAAAAATTCTTTTGAATCAATGGCCTGCTCCCAACACCCAACACACCTCAACAGACTCAGCAGAGAAAAGCAAACAGATCAACAAAGCCTGAAATGATCTAGCCTAAAAATGACCGGTGTCCTAAACAAAGAGACACCAACACAGTGCTTAAAGGCAGATTAATAAAGCATTTAAAACATGGACAAAACAAGCTTCACAAATATAGATTATCACTGAGATTTAATTTGAGTGCACGTAAAACAAGAGATGAAAATTTATTGTTCAAAATTTGTCTCCTGTTCGGTACTTGACGAAGCCTGCTTCGAAGAACGTAGTGCCGAAGCCTGTTGTGATCGTGCCAAAGTATGCTTCGAAGTCTTCGTGCAAAAGCTGTTGATGAGTTACAGCAAATCCTATCCGAAGTCTGTCCGAAGGCTGAGCAAAAAACTTGTCCTACTTCGGAGCGAAGTAGCTTCAAAATAAACAACCTTCGAATGCTTCCTTGCGAACCCCGAAGCAAACCAGAAAATATTCTAAGAAAACAGTTGCTGCAAAGTATGCAAGGCCAACCTTTGGAGTAAGCTCCAGACTTGTCGAAGCCTGTAATGGTTTCAGCCAAAGTCTGCAGAAAAAACACCTTCGAAAAGAACAAGCAGAAGTACTGACGCTAAAAACTCTGAAACACTCGAAGCCCTCGCATACTTTGGAAATCTCCCCGTGAACTTCGAAGCCTGCAGGATAAACACTGAAGTCTAGCAGTGACACGTTGTGGGGCCCACGCTAGAGATTTGACAGAAATACCTGAGTGCAAAGCTGCTGCAGGAAAATAACCAGCAAATAGCATGCAGACTAGCTCTATGCTGCAATGAAATACGTGCACAAAAACAATTCAACAGTGAAACTCAAACTTCTCTCGGAGCAACACGGAGAACACTGTTGAAGCAAAAACGTCACATGTGGAAACACGAAAACAAAACAGAAGAAAACAGAGAAGAAGAAAATAAAGTAAAAGTTTAACCCTAATGACCAAAAGCCAAACAAAAGCAAGAAAGCGGTCATTATGGTTAACCAAAAGTAAAGACTGAAAAACGAGTGCAATCTCAGAATTATCAACAAGGATATCCAAAGAGTAAGGACAAACGAGACAAAAACTCCCCCTGAAATAAATCCCAGAGAAAGCCAAAACTCCCCCCTAAACTCTTCTCCCAAAATTTCTCCCCCTTGTTGACAATTGGACTCATCAAGCGAGACTAAATGCACTCTAAAGAGACACGGACTCCCCCTGAAATGCAACTTCCCCTAAAAATATGCAATGAATGCAACTGGGGTGCAGGTGGAGTGTAGAAAGCATGCTTCTCAAATATGATTGACTACAATTACAACATCTAGCAGGTATAGCAAAAGACATACTATCTAAGACACATGGCATGGTCAGTGCAACAGATGATATCTAAAGAAAGTCATTAGCACGCATTTTTCAATTTTTGCAAACAAAAGAATCACCACTTTTTCCAGTTGATAAGCAAGGTAAAGCATGAGATACAAAAGCTAACTGATATCTACCAAGATAAGCATTGTCCAAAAACAAAGTGCTTCAGCAAACTTGTTATCTTTTTAATTTTCAGGCTTTTTCTTTTTCCTTTTTCATTTTTGACAGGGGTTATTTGCATGTCAAACCTTATGCTAACCGACCAAGTCAAGCCTAGGCCAGAACTGGACCGTCAAAAGCTTAAGACATTGGTCTTGGCATACATTACACTGTCCTAGTTCATACCAAAGTGCTATGGTAAGCAGTCCAGAACAATGCAATGCGACAAAGCAAACTCACCTGGATATTTTCAACTTAAGCACAAAAAGGCATGGAATTTTCATTTTTCTGATTTTTCATCATTTTTAGAGCACATTTTCCATGTTAAAGCATATAGATGTCCAAGTTGCATATCTGCATCTAAGTGAGGAACTAGCTACAAGGCATGTAACAGATAGCAAAAGCATTCAGCCTACACATGCTAGTTACCAGAAGCAATGGTGATCATTTTTCAATTTTAAGGCATAAAAGCCATGCATATGACAGATATCAGACATATCATGTGAACTGAAGCAACGCATGATCATCGACAAGTAATCAAAAGCATGTACCAGCTAGAATAAGTAAAGAAGGTCAATCATATAATAGAAGCAAGCTCAAAGTGTGATATGTGAATGCCGGCTAGCTTCTGGCATGCACTGCAATTAAGTGCTGCGTGCAATGAGGCTGCAAATAGCTAGTCGTAGGCTGCCTGCTACTATGCTGTGAAACTAGGCATACACCTACGCATAGACTGCAGCTATAAGAAATAACGCAGAAATCTACAGACATAGGGACCCATGCCTGGCGTGAAACTTTGATGCAACAGAAGAACAAGCTCACAGCAATTGCAGATGACATGAAACAAAAATGTAGCAATAAACCAAGACTATCGCACGCTAGAGAACAAATCACGCGAACCGACAAAAAAGTCACAGTGAGACATCAGAGATTGGGAAGAATAAACCTGATGAGGGGATCTCTCGGCGTATGCACAATGAAACACAGTGGCGGCGGTGATGAATAAACACGAGGAGGAAGAGACCAAAAAGTGACCCAATCTCTTTGATTAGAAAAGTAATTTCAGAAAGGGTAACCCTAACCCTAGGGATTGGGGCCCTATTTATAGGCAGCCCAATAGCCTAGGAATATACCAAAAGACCCTTAGGGTTTTTACAGATGCTGAAATAAAATTTAAAAGACCAAACTGCCCTTAGGATATTTTTACATACTCGACTGACTAACTGTGGGCCTAAGGACAAAATAGTAAACTCCTATTTACAGATGAATTATCCGGAAGCGGAGCTTTCGTAGCGACTACGGCTTCGCCCAAGAACAGTCCGATCCTAGATCAGCGGTTGTCAGTTTTGCGCCGAAACTGAAAAAGCGTCCACTGACTTTGCACCAGGTACCCGGATTGGCCCGGCCCAATTCCGTAGCTCTCTTAGCCCGGCAATCGCTCACTGCCCGTGTACCTGAGTCAATCCTGGTCAACAGCCCAATGGATCCTCTGCTGCTCCTAGCCCATGTACCCGGATTGGGCCAGCCCGACTTTATAGCCCCTCTTCCCGACAATCGCTTGCTGCCCATGTACCTGAGTCACATGTGGCCCAAACGCAGCAGGTCTTCTCTTCTCTTCAGTGTCCTCTTGACTTCCGTTGACAGTGACTCATCACATATGGAGCCATGAGGCCCACGCTCTTCGGCATGGCTCCTTAGAGAGGCTAGCATCTCCACTTGAGTCAGGCAAACCTCACACTCTCTATCCACATGGGCATACTTCTTAAGCTTCTTTAGCTCAGCTCTCAGAGATAAACAATCTGCACAGACAGTAAGAGGAACTAACAAGTTCTCAACCTCATGCTGGGTCTGCACCAAACTGGATCTAAGGCTCTCTATATTTCTCAACTGCTCATCCCTCTTGAGTTTTAGCTCAGACAGTTCAGATAATGGGGATGGGTAGTCTCCGTAGGACACGACAACTAAGCATGAGTGTTTGATAACTCCAGCTAAGCATTTTTAAGCTCAATGGCCAAAGTGTTTCTCTCATCCACCCTCTCTATGTACCTAGACTTCAGAGAAGTCAGGTCACCAAGCAACACCTCATAGGATGGGCACTCACCACCCTCAGGCAAGTAAAGGGAAGAAGATAGACTCTCAATCTTGCTATTGGCCATAGCAAGCTCATCGATCAACTCATCTAACTTCTTCATAGCCTTCCTGAACAACTTATCCCAATATTTTAACTCGTGATTATTCTCCTCTAGCAATTCACACACTTCTAGCTCATAGGGAGATACCTTTTCGTTGTCGTCATCGGAGTTGTCAGAGCAACTCTTGTCATCTTTGTCCTTAAGAGCCATTGTCTAGAAGATATCGTGGGATCTTTGGCTACAGTGAGTCCGAATATTTGGCTTGTCCTCGAAATCCATGAAGCAGATACTGTTGGGGGAATTAGTTTTCCCTTGAACAGGGGCCAAATGACATCAGCCTCCGAAGGCCTCGGGGCTGAAGCCTGTCAACTGGTGGAGCTTGAAGGTGAGCTCCAGCCTCCTTTGATGAAGTCAATTCCAAGAGTAGCCAAGACCTTCCCCTCTAGAGCCAAGCCTCCGGGGGCTAGTTTGGAATCCGCTTCGGAGCCCTCTTCGGTGTACGCCTCAGAGCCCTATTTGGGGTCTGCCTCGGAGCCCTCTTCGGGGTCCGCCTTGGAGCCCTCTTTAGAGCCCCCTCAGCTACCTCTAACTAAACACCTCCGGCATATGCTCCGTACTAGAGGAAATATCCAAGCACCGCTATGGTGTAAAGCTGTAACGGGGCCCCTCACCCCTGGTACTCCGTATAACTACTCCAAAAGTGATGTTTATCTACCAAATCTATAAAGTCAAATGAACAGTAGTCTAGCCTTCTTTCCCTTCTTGCCACTGTAAAGCCTACGTCTTGTAGAGGGAAATTGAGTCTTTTCCTTTGGCTTGCGTGCCTATAAAAGCAGGGCCATGCCCTTGTAATAGAGAGGTTGTTCAGTAGAGGCAAAACTATGCCAAACCCACTATAAACTGGACGTAGGGCTATTATCCCTTAGGGGAGGCCTGAACCAGTATAAATTCTCTCTCCCTCTGTGAGAACCCTTCAAGGTTCACTCTACACACAATATACCACATAAAAACCTATTGTAGCTAACACAATTGCTACAAGAGATACCGACAGGATCATCCATAACGTTCTTCCTTCCTTCCTTTCTTGTTGATGATCTCTACATCACTTGAGCTTGATGAAGAGGAAGAAGAGGATGATCGGCTATCAAACTTCTCTTCAATATTGGCGAAGAAGACTTTGTCTCGCCTTCGATTCTCATGCCAATAGTCCTTCAGGGTATTTCGAAAGAACTTCAACTTGGGCTTGCCCTTGGTGAAGGTGTTCTTGTCGAAGCCGTTGTGCTTACCAGAGTCGTAGGAGCCACCACTGGGGCTCTTCTTGTAGTCATTCTGCTTGGGGAATTTGATGATAAAATAATCTGGATCACCAAACTCAAAGCAACTAGGTTTTGTGCCATGTCATTTGCTCATCATTCAATCATAGACATGACAAACAGGACTGTTAAATAAGCACAAATCATCATCTCCTAGCAAATCCAGCTGATCCTCAGTGATAGACATCAAAGAGGACAAAGCACAACTCAAAGAAGAGGCATAAACAGTAATCGCAAGGGCCAGGATTTTGGAACCAGAGGCAGTGAGATTTGATCTCAACTGGATGTCAAACTAAGAGGCCTTGAGCTTACTGAAAAGCTCTACGACGGTTAAGGTATCATAAGAACTCTCAACAATCGAAGATATCTTGGTCTTCCATACCTTAGAATCTAAGGTATGAAGAACCAGCCTATTCATGGTCTGAGACAAGCTGATCCTATCAGCATTGTTGGCCTGAAGCTTGTTAATGATCGACTAAAAGCCACCAAACAAGGCTTCAACAGTCTCACCCAGCTTCTGTGTGAAATTTTCATATTCATGTCGGTATGTCTGGTAGAGCCGAGCCTTGACCTGAGCTATCTCCTCATGGTGTGCCTAGAGGGTAGCCTAGATCTCCCGTGTAGTGTTGAGATGGCCCACATGCTCAAACTTAGAAGAACCAAGACTATAAAACAATATGTTCACTACCTTGTTGTTGTTCTCATGTGAGTGACTAAAACAAGAGTAGTTCTCTCAGCAGGAGGACATACAAAAAAAGGCATGAACACACATGTCACATATGCCTGAGCCCTATCTCAATAGATAAGCTCGCATGTGAGTATTCCAATAATTATAGCCATAGGCCTCAAGGACAAGACCTTCCCTAACGAACTCATAGCCGCTAACTTGGGTTAGAACCGGTTAAGGTATGGAAAAACCCTAACCAAGCTCTAATACCACTTGTAGGACTGGGAGTAGTGACCAAAGGGGGGTGAATGGGCGCAAATTAAAAATCACAAATCACAGATAAAAAACAAGTGATATCACTCTCCTATCAGGGATGATGTGAAACGACATATTTAGAGATCACCAGCACTAAATTAAAATAACTCTAGCCTTAGAACAATCACAAATATCCTAATTGAAAAGACACTCACAAAGTGCTAAAAGGCATTTAAATGAACAAGTGAAGTGCAAACGGAAAACACTCACTAATTAGACAATCAGATCAACAAGCACTTGGCATACAACCAAATATCTCGGGCAATTTGTCAAATACTTGTCATACACCAAGATCTTACATATATTTCATCAAACACATCATACACTAAAACTTTTCTCAAATTAATCAAAGCATTCTCTCAATAAACATGAATTTAGTCAAATAATTGAAATGCCTTCATATCAAGAAAAAGAAGAAATTACCTACACTTGAAGATTGGAGAAGATTTGATGAGGAAATATCAAATCCGGTCAACTGCAGTAGTCTTCACACGCATGTTCTTTGCTAGGTCTTGGACAGCATGATTGAAATCAAAAACATGTAGAAAACATATATCGAAATGGCAAAGCACCACACATGGGTGCATGCTTCCACGCATAGGGGCCGAATATCAGAAACAACATGCAGTTGATAGTTTCGTAAAAAAAGATAAAAAAGCTGGTGGCAGTGTGCTGTCACACAGAACGAAGACTAGAGAAATGCTTTGTGTGGCAGAGAATCCGCACACAGATCGAGACAAGCTGCGCTCAAACAAAAACTCAATGTTGCCTGCTGCTATTCATTCCCTCTGGTGTATAAATAATAGTCATTTTGGTGTTTAAGGGAGAGTGTAAAAATAGTTGAACTTGGGTGGCACCACCGTAACTAGTTGGGACAACTTGTGTTGCTCTATTTAATATCACCTTGATATATGTAATCCTGTCTAAAACGACTAATATTTATACACCAAAGGGAGTAATGTTGTGCTTGTACTGATTATAGCCACCAGAATAACCTAGATACAGGCGGAGAGAAATCCGAATAAGCATAAAAACATACACGCTAAACGAGGTTGAGGAAATCTAGCAAAAATAATTAGGCGCAAGTTGGACAAAGAACCAACAAAGGAAAAATAGGGGACCGACGATGTAAAATCAGAACCGGTGGTGGGGAGAAATCTCTAGCAGCACTGATGAGAAAGAAAGTCGGCGGCGACTGTTTGAGGAGAGGAAAATTTTCTAGAATTTTAAAAAGGAATTTCTGATTGAGTGGTTCAAACCCCAAGGTTTACATCGCTATTTATAGTAAGACCTCAAAAAGAAAAATACAGAATTACCCCTATGGTATTTTTCTCACAGGCACGAAGATACAGAAGTGGGCCCAATAGGCAAAATAGTAAAATCCTATTTCTAAATAGTTTGTCTTGACATGGAGCTTTCATAGCAGCTATCACTTCGCATCATGACCTTCTGATTTCAGATCGACGGTATAGATGAGGTGATGGTTTTGAGCCCAGACTGCCAAAGTGCATCCCGCCTTCGGACCGGGTACCCAGATTGCACTGACCTGACTCCGCAGCTCCCTCAGCTCGGTAGTCGCACACCACCCATTTACTTGTGTCAAACCATGGGAAGTCCCCTGCCATTCTCGCTCAGTGTACCCAGATTGGACTGAATTGATCCCACGACTCCCTTAGTTCAGCGATCGCACGTCCATGTACCTAAGTCACACATCCAAGACATGACATGTCTTCTATTCTCTTCTCTTCTCTTCTTTGACTTTCATTGATGATCACTCATCATCATCTAGAGCCATGAGGCCCACGGTCTTCACCATGGCTCCTCAGAGGATGTAGGATTCACTAAGAATTGTTGTAGAAGGAGGTAGATGATCTTCTTCATTCTCTCTGAGGTCTGATGGATCTTCTTCCTCAAAAATGGTCTCATTCATTTCCTGCTCACTTGCATGCTCAAAAGAGGGACTAATACATGGACATGATTATTAAAAGTCACATCACATGACTCGATGATAGTGTTAGTATCAAGATTAAAAACACGATATAAATGACCATGAGGAGAATAGCCCCAAAAGATACCATCAGAAGATCGCGACTCAAATTTATCAAGATTACCATGTTTTAGGATAAAACACCAACATCCAAATACTCTCAAGTGAGAAACTTTTAGTTTCCTCATAAAACGCAACTCATAAAACGTTAAGTGCAAAATCGAGAGCAAAATGAATCGGTTATACATGTAGCAAGTAGTGTTTATGGCTTCAGCCCAAAAACATCTAGGAGTCCTATGCTCATCAAGCATCGTCCTAGCCATCTCAACCAAAGTATGGTTCTTTATCTCAACAACTCTATTTTGTTGAGGAATGCGCGGAGCAAAAAATTTGTGTTCAATGCCATGCTCAAGGTAAAAGTCATCACAGAGACTATTCTAAAACCCGGTCTCATTATCACTTTGAATAGCTTTCAATGTGCTAAGGAGTTCTTTAAACAATATCAAAGTTAAGCTCCGAAAGTGTCAAAACACTTCATCCTTACTCGTCGTTGACATTTATCACAATATTTAACCATTTGTCTTATTAAAAAATCTTATACAAATATGCAAAAATATAAGTTATGTTTGAAGTACTTCTAATAATAAAACAAATTATAACAAAATAAATTATATTTTAAAAATATTTTTAAATAAGACGAATGATCAAATATTATGATAAAAGTCAACGACGTCATTTTAAAAAGGTGGTAGTACAAGACTAATGGTAGTGTTTACCCTGGTATGACGGTTAAGCCCCCGAAGCGGTATTTAGGCCTTCGAGCTGGTATTGCTGAAGTATTCACTTCATAAGGCTTTAGAAGGCTTCAGAAAAGCTGACTCTGAGTATCAATGAGACTTCGCCGGGCTGCCTTAGGCTTCAAATGTCTTTGAGGTCTTTGAAGATAATTCTTTCAACAACCATAAATAGTGAAACTCAATTATTAGAACCTAAAAATATTGGCTTCTCCAAATTCTCATTAATTAAATATTTATCGGTTGTTGATTAAAAAATTGAATCAGCATGCTTAGTCTCTAAAACTGTCATCTAGACGCCACTGAGAAACCATGTTGAAGAACATGGGTTTTATACTCCAGATGTGATGAGTGATTGTCAACGGAAGTCAAAGGAAGAGACATGAAGACCTGTCGTGTCTGAGGCGCGTGTGACTCAGGTACACGGGCAGCGAGCGACAGTCGGGTAGAGGAGCCGCGGAGTCGGGCTGGCCCAATCGAAGTACATGGGCTAGGAGCAGCAGAGGATCCACTGGTCTATTGACTAGTTTTGACTCAGGTATACGGGCGGCGAGCGATTGCCGGGCTGAAGAAGTTGTGGGGTCGGGTCGGTCCAATCCGGGTACCTGGTGCGAAGACGGTGGACGCTTTGTTATTTTCGGTGCAAAACTGACAACCTATGATTATTTTGTCCTTAGGATATTAATATTTGTTTTTTTAAGTCTAGAATATTTTTATTTGTGTCAGTTGATTTTTCGAAGGTTATTTTAGGAATTTCGGAATTTATTTTAGAATCAGTGTTAATTTAACCTAGGGGTAAATTAGTCTTTTCCATGTATTAGGAGTCGCCTATAAATAGTCCCCTACCCCCTTAGGGATAGGATGACTGTTTTTAATAGATCAATCTAATACAGTCCATTTTTTCTCGGTTTGGTTTTCATTTTCCACCGAAAACTTTTCGTTTTCTTCTCTCAAAGTTTTCGCCGGCGATCCATCCACGCTTGTCTGCGCACACGGCTTTCACGTGGACTCAGGCGCGGCAGCCTGCGCAAGGCGACGTCCTGCTGTGCCTTTCCCCCGGGCGACAGGCTCACGCCTCGGTGGGAAATCTGCAGCAGCGGGCCCCACAACGGCAGCGATCTCTTGGCGCAGCAGCAAATGGCTGGCAGCACATTGGCTTGGGCGGCGAGTTGCGTGCGGCGGCGGTTTGTGCATTGACCAATGCGCATCCGGGCGGGCCCCACTTCGTCCCGCATAGATCAAAGCCAGCAGCAGGTCGTGTTGTCCCGTCACGCATAGATCAAAGCCAGCAGCAGGCGCACGCATTCCCTGGCACGGTACACGAAGCACGGCTGCAACTTTCTCAGGATTTTTCCACTGGCGGCCCCCACGAGCAGCAGGACTTCGCATTGTTCTTCACAGCAAGGCTACCTCGGCGACGCACGGTGACGACTAAATCTCAACGGCGTTTATTTCACAGATCTCGGATGAAGGTAAGTATTTTATCTCCTAATTTTTAATTAGTTTAAATCTGTTAGTTAATTTTAATCTGCTATTTTTTAGCTAGTTAATTAAATAAATATTGATCTATTTTTAATTAGCAGTAAAATTGTTTTTAGTATTTTCGTAGATTTTTTCTGCTAGATATTATTCTTTAATCTACTTATTAGTTATCTCGTATTATTTATTTAAATATATCTGTTTAATCTGCTCATATAAAAGGAAAAGAAAAATTTATTAGTCGCAATAATTTTTTTCTAGTTTTCACGTGAAATATTTTAGGTTTATATCAGAATTAATTTTTGAATGATCCATGCTTTATTCATTTGATTAGTAGTTTATTTCTAGACTGCAATATAAATAATTAGTAATTTATTTAGGTGTTTTTATTTACTGCAGTATTTTTTTAGTTTATTTTTAATATCATTTTAATTAGGACACCGGTCATTTTTAGGCTAGACAACTTTAGTACCAGTAATTTGCCTTGCTAATATTGTTTGTTTGGTTAAGTTGGTTGGGTGTTGGGTTTTTAAGTCATAATATAGCAAGAATTTTTTAGGCGCCATTCACCCCCCCTCTGGTCGCTACTTTCGGTCCTACAAGTGGTATCAGAGAAAGGTTAGGGTTTTCTTATATCTTAACTGATTCTAAACCCAAGTAGTGATCATGACATTTTCTAGTAAAATCCCGTCCCTAGAAGCTTTTGGCTACACTTATTGGAAGACTCGCATGCGAGCATACCTTATGAGCCAGAGCTCGGACATATGGGAGATTTGTGTTCATCCTACTTTCACCTTAGTGCCTATTACTGCGGATACTAATGCAGATGTAATTACCCAGCATCAAAACAATAGTAAAGTGGTGAACATTTTATTTTCTGGTCTAGGTCCTAGTGAGTTTGAGCGTTTTAGCCATCTCACCACTGCTCGAGAGATCTGGGCTACCCTCCAGGCACACCATGAGGGGACAGCTCAGGTCAAGGCTAGGCTCTACCAGACCTACTGGCGTGAGTATGAAAATTTCTCACAGAAGCCAGGTGAGACTGTTGAGGCTTTGTTTGGTCGTTTTCAATCGATCATTAACAAGCTTCGGGTCAACAAGGCCAAGCGTGATCAGCTGGTCTCGGATCATGAACAGGCGCTTAAGGTTCTCCATACCTTGGACCCTAAGATTTGGGAGATCAAGGTTTCTTCTATTGTTGAGAGCGTGTCTTATGATACCTTGATTGTCGCAGAGCTTTTTAGTAAGCTCAACGCCTCAGAGGTCGATATCCAGTTGAGATCAAATCTCACTAGTTCTGGCTCAAAAACTCTGGCACTTGCAACACCGTCTGCTGACCCTAATGCCATGAGTTGTACTGCTTTTTCCTTGATGTCTATCTCCGAGGAACAACTTGATTCTCTAGGAGATGATGATCTGTGTTTGTTTAACAACCGGGTGCGATGTGCCTATGATAAGTGAATGTTTAAAAGACACGGCACAAAATCCAGATGCTTTGAGTGTGGTGATACAGGTCATTTCATTGTCGACTGCCCTAAGCAGAAGAATTACAAGAAGGGAACCAGCGGCAACTCCTACGACTACGACAAGTACGACAACTCCAGAAAGGGCAAGCCCAATATGAGATTCTTTCGAAAGGCTTTGAAGGACTACAGGCGTGACAACAAGAAGCGAGACAAGGCTTTCTTCACCGAGATGGAGAAAAGCTACTCCAAGAGATCCTCGTCTTCCTCCTCATCTTCGAGTTCAAGTGATGAAGAGATCATGATTAGGAAGGGGAAGGACAGGGACGATCCGGTGGGCCTCTGTTTCATGGCCTTCGGGGACAAGCCGAAGAGTCGCTCACGTCACAGCCAAAGACCCCACAAGAGCTTCTGCTCAATGGCTCTTGGGGAGAAGAAAGAAAAGGACTCCTCTGACGACTCCGACGACGACGATGAGAAGGTGTCTTCCTATGAACAAGAAGTTGTTAATTTACTAGAACAGAACCGTCAGGAGTTGAAGTATTAGGAGAAACTGCTTAGAGGGGCTAAGAAGAGGATAGATGAGCTTGAGAGTGAGCTTGCCATGGCGAATGGCAAGATTGAGAGTCTGTCTTCTTCCCCTTTCTTGGGTGATAGTGGTCAGTGCCCTAACTGTGAGGTGTTGTTGTGTGACCTGATGACTCTTAAGTCCAGGTACACAGAGAGAGTAGATGAGAGAGACGCTATGGCCATTGAGCTTGAGAGCGCTCAGTAGGAGCTGAAAAATGCTCATGCCACTATCGTCGTACCTTGTGTAGACTACCCATCCCATTTAGCTAGTATAGCTGAGCTGAGAGCCAAGAGTGATGAGCATTTGAGCCTGTTAGCTAGAGTGAGAGCTGAGTTGGAGCAGACTAAGCTAGAACTTGAGACCTTGACAGTTCCACCCACTGTTTGTGATAACTGTTTGTCCATGAGAATGGAGTTGATCAAGATAAAAGCAGAGAAGTCTGTCGATGTTGATAGAGAGTGTGAGATCTGCTTGTCTCAGGTGGGGGTGTTAGCTTCTTTGAGAGAGGAGCTAGCTGATGTTCAGAATGAGAACTTTTACCTCTATCAGATCCTGAGTTGGATTAGTGCCAGAGAACCACAACTCGGCATGATGATCTACCAGTTCAAGAGATAGGATGGGTTTGGGGTAGGTTACACCTATACCAAGGCTGATTTTGAGAGTGCTATTAGTCGAGCAGTGGAGTGGAGTAAGATGACTCCCAAACAGAGATATCCCAAGACTCACTCCACTGAGTCCTTTAAGGATAGTCAGCCCAAGGATGGAGTATTCCAAGAACAACCTAAAGCTCAACCTAAGAAGCAAATCTGGGTTCCAAAGCCTAAAATTCTCCACACTTCTCTTGATTCCTTACCTGGACCCTCTCACACCAAAGATGCTACACCAAACACCACTAAGCCTAAGAATCCCAAGCCTCAACCACATCCCAAGAAGCCTACCTATCATTGTGAGTTTTGTCAGAGAGACGGGCATCTTGAGGAGTTTTTCTTCAGGAGGAAGCGGGTTAAGCGTGCAGAGAGAGCCCGAGGTGGGCAGGAGCAGTTCTACCGGCAGGGTGGTAGACAGAGAGTTCCTTGATGTAGAGAGAGGCTAGAGGCCAGGCCACATCGTGTAGGTGGTGGTAGAGGAGACGATTTTTATGACCGTGCTCCATAGGGTGGTTTTCATTCTGGCAGAGTTCTAGATCGTTATGGATATGGTTTTGGACCTCGTGACCGTGATTTTAGGCAGAACAGAGGACCACGCTTTGAGTCGCACTGTGGTCCAGACTCATATGATTCCTTCTGCTTTCCTACTTACGAGCAGATGGCTCGACACTGGTTTAGTACTTTTTCTAGACCTGGTGGTCGACCATTTGCTCCCACTCATGACCATTGATCTTGCAGGATCGAGGACTAGAGGACGTATGGATCATGGATTTAGGATGTTCTCACCATATGATGGGACACCGCAGATGGTTCTCCAGCCTCACTCCCCCGAGATCCAAGGAATACATCACTTTCGGGAATAGTGGTGAAGGGAAGGTACAAGGTATCGGGTCGATTCGTATTTCTGATTATTTCTCTTGGAAGAATGTTGCTTTAGTTGGAAATTTGAACTTTAATCTAATTTTTGTTTCGCAACTTCTTGAGGATGGTTTAGAAGTGCGCTTTAAGAAGGGCATGTCTTTTGTTGTTGATTCTAGAGGATCTTTAGTTTGCCAGATCTTACCTTTTGGTAAGGTTTTTCGTATTGATTTCTCTAGTTCTTCTGGCCCTTCTCGCTGTCTGATGGCCGGATCCTCCTCTGAGCTATGGAAGTGGCATGGAAGGTTAGGCCATTTGAGCATTGATCTGCTTGTCAGATTGAGTATTATGGATCTTATCCGAGGATTGCCTAAGCTTAAGATGGAGAAGGATCTAGTGTGTCATCCCTGTCGTCATGGGAAAATGGTTGCCGCTTCTCACGCACTTGTGACTCAGGTGATGACTTCATACCCGGGAGAGCTGTTGCACATGGATACAGTAGGTCCAGCTCGAGTACGCTCAGTCGGTGGGAAGTGGTACCCCTTGTAATAGTTGATGATTTTTCTCGATTCTTGTGGGTTTACTTTCTTGAGTCTAAGGATGAGACTTTTCAGTATGTTCATGACCTGATTTTGAAGCTGAAGAATGAGAATAATGGTCTGATGCGAGCAATTCATTCGGACAACGGCTCTGAGTTTAAGAACTCTTAGATCATCAGTTTCTGTAGTGATCAGGGTCTTGATCATCAGTTCTCTGCTCCTTACACTCCCCCACAGAATGGCGTTGTGGAACGAAAGAACCGCACGCTTGTCGAGATGGCCAGGACGAAGCTTGATGAGCATAGGACTCCTAGGCGTTTTTGGGCTGAAGCAATGAACACAACTAGTTATCTTGCTAACCGCATTTTTCTTAGAGCTTACTTGCGAGCTTGGTAGACAGCCCAAGGTGAGTCACTTGCGAGCTTTTGGATGCAAGTGCTTTGTGCTCAAGAAGGGAGGGCATTTGGACAAGTTTGAGTCTCGTTGTTGGGATGGAGTCTTTCTTGGTTATGCTTTGCATTCACGAGGCTTTCGTGTTTGGAACCTAGACTCTCAGATGCTTGTCAAGACTTGTGAGGTTTCTTTTGATGAGTCTTTGCCCTCACCGACTCCTTCTTTTGAACTTTCTTGAGATGATGAGCTTGGAGAGTCAATTTTCGAGGAAGATGATGATACTCCTGCTAAGGATGAGGGTGGGCCCTCTACACCGCCTGCAGACCTCACACCTTCTGAGACTTCGACTGAGGATGAGGACGGACCTCTAATTACTCCTTCTACTTCGATTGAGCCTCCTTAGCCGAGTCCAGAGGTGCCAGGTGTTGACTCTGGTGAGATGACTTCTCAGCCGAGTCCATAGGAGCCAGTTGCTAACTCTGGTGAGGTGACTTCAGATCACCTAGGATCCCGAGCAGTTCAGCGTGATCACCCCTTAGAGCTCATCATCGATGATCTTATGGAGAGATCTTTATGGTCTTCAGTTAGTTCTCTTGCTATGTTTGCTGAGTCTGCTTTTGTTGCTTCATTTGAGCCTAGAGATGTTTCGCATGCTTTGTCTGATTCAAATTGGATAAATGCCATGAAGAAGAGCTTGAAAACTTTGTTTGCAATCGGGTTTGGACACTAGTTGAGCTGCCAACTGGATGCAACACCATAGGCACCAAGTGGGTGTTTAAGAACAAACAACGAGAAGATGGTGTTGTGGTGCGCAACAAATCTCGATTAGTGGCACAGGGTTTTTGTCAAAAAGAATGTATTGATTTTGAAGAGACATTCGCCCCTGTTGCTCGTCTTGAGTCCATTCGTATTCTCTTGGCCTTTTCTGCTTCTAAAGGTTTTAAGTTTTATCAAATGGATGTCAAAAGTGTGTTTCTAAACGGGTATATAGAGGAGGAGGTCAATGTTAAGCACCCCCCCGGTTTCGAGAACCCTAAATTTCCACGACATGTTTACAAGATGCAGAAGGCTTTATACGGTCTGAAGCAAGCCCCCAGGGCTTGGTATGATCGCCTGAAGCAGTTCTTGTTGCAGAAAGGTTTTGTGATGGGTTCTGTGGACAAGACTCGTTTCTTGCTTAGAAATGACGCAGACTTATTGGTTGCTCAGATTTATGTGGACGATATTATTTTTGGTGGTTCTACTAATGAGCTTGTATCCAAGTTTTCTGAGTAGATGCATAGCGAGTTTGAGATGAGTCTCATGGGAGAACTCAAGTACTTTTTAGGGCTCCAGATCAAGCAGACCAAGAATGGCATTTTCATCCACCAGGGTAAGTACGCACGAGACATGTGTTGACACGAAAATGTGCCCCCGCACTTGGGTCAGTTCGACGATCCAAAAGTGTGCGGATACTTAGGGACAAGCCTAAGCACAACGCAGCACCGACGTCGCGTTCCGACTTCACTTAGTTGTGATAAGGGGGTGGAGTCGTCGTGCCTACGGTAAATGCTGGGAAGCCAAGTGCGGAGAGGATAACTGCTGAAAGCAATCAGATCACACAAAATAATCCAATTAGCTGAAAGAAATATATTGAATAGAATGAAATCAGCAAACCGGTCGGAGCCCGTATGCTTCGAAGTCTGGTGCGAAGGGGTCATTGAAGTGTACCTTCGGCGTCTGGTGCGAAGTATCCCACCGAAGGGTGCTTCGGCATTCGGATTGATCCAACCGAAGATGAACTCCGAACAAATCTGGACGCGACGATCACCTCCGAACAGTGGGGTTCGGCGTGAGGTCTCTGATATAGCAAACTACAGAATAATGATGCGAGGGAAACACGCGAGCGTAACTTCGTCCAGTGCAGAGTATGGTGAGAAACAATGTTGAAGAATATGGTTTTGATATTCCAGATGTGATGAGTGATTGTCAACGGAATTCAAAGGAAGGGAGATATGAAGACCTGCCGAGTCTGAGGCGCATGTGACTCAGGTACACGGGCAGCGAGCGACAGCCGGGCAGAGGAGCCGCGGAGTCAGGCTGGCCCAATCCGGGTACATGGATAGGAGCGGAGATGATCCACAGGTCTGTTGACTGGGTTTGACTCAGGTACACGGGCGGCGAGCGATTGCCGGGCTAAGGAAGCTGCAGGGTCGAGTCGGCCCAATCCGGGTACCCGGTGCGAAGATGGTGGACGCTTTGTTAGTTTCGGCGCAAAACTGACAATCTATGATTAATTCATTTTTAGGGTATTAATATTTAGTTTTTAAGTTTAGAATAATTTTATTTGAGTGAGGTGATTTTTCTAAGAATATTTTTGTAATTTTCGGAATTTATTTTAGAGTCAGTGTTAATTTACCCTAGGGGTAAATTAGTCTTTTCATGTATTAGGAGTCGCCTATAAATAGGCCCCTATCCCCCCTGGGATAGATGACTGTTTTGTTTTAAGATCAATCCACAATCTACAGTCCAACTTTTCGCGTTTCTTCTACCTTCCGCGGGTTCCCCCGTTCCTGGTTGAAATCCCGCAGCCATCGAATTTTGTTGAATGCTCTGTTTTTTTATTCCGCCAGTTTTTCCTGGGAGATACTATTCCCGGTTTTTTCCTTCAGTTTTCCGCTAAGTGCAGGCGCGCTTGTCTTGGCGCTTGAGCAGAGCGGCGCAAGGAGGCGGCCTAGAAACCACGAAGCGGTGCAAGGAGGCGGCCTGGAGTCCCGGTAGGAGATTCTAGCGGGTCCCACGTCCAGGCGTGCTTTCGGCGGCACGAGTTCCCACCAGCGACACGGCGTGGTGTTCGGCAGCCAAGCGTCGGGATTGTTCACGACGCGAGCGGCGTTTTGGCGCAAGCAGAAATTGCGGCCGACGACGACGAGTTGTTTTACGGCGCAACTGTTTAGCAGATCTCCATGCATGTAAGTTTCTAATCTCCTATTTTTAGTAGATCATTTTTAGAGATAATCATATGTTAATTATTTAGTGAAAATTTGTGTTAATTTAGTCTGCCAAATTATTTTTAGTAATCACATATTTTTATTTATATCTATTTAATCTGCTTATATAAAAAGTAAAGAAAAGTTTATTAGTCGCAGTAGTACTCTTAATTCTAGTCTTTACCTGAAATATTTTTAGGTTATTTCTGAATAAATTTTTGGATGATCCATATTTTATTCAGTTAATTAGTATTTTATTTTTATACTGCAATCTGAACATTTTATTAAGATATTTAGTGTTTTTTATTACGTCATTAAATATTTCTAGTATCCATTTTTATTTACTGCAGTGATTCTTTTTAGTTTAGCTTTAATATCATTTTAATTAGGACACCGGTCATTTTTAGGCTAGACAACTATAGTACCAGTAATTCACTTTACTAATATTGTTTGTCCGGTTAAATTGGTTGGGTGTTGGGTTTTCGATATAGTTTAGCAAGAAATTTTTAGGCGCCCATTCACCCCCCCTCTGGTTGGTACTTTCTGTCCTACATATGGTCGTGGTGAAGCCTGTTGTGACGAAGTGTGCTGGCGAAGCCTATTGCCGGAGCTTGCAGTCCCGCCGAAGGGTGTCCTAGTGACCTCCGAAACCGATCTCTCAGCTCCGGACACCTCCGACGAAGTAGCTCCGAACGTGGGAACCTGCAACAAAGAGAATTCAAAGTGCCAATTCGGCTTGAGGACCGAATTTTGCTAAGTGTTGCACTAGTAGCGAAAGGTAGCAATCTGTTACGCGGATTAGCGGATACTTCACAGGCGAAGTAACAAGGCGATAACAATCTATTGCGTAGATTAACGGATACTTCACAAGCGAAGTAACAAGGGTTACCACTATTCCGAAGTGGCCGGCGGAGGGCTTCTAGGCAAACTCACGAAGAGGTACAGGAAAAATAAAGGTAAAGTAAATACGATCAAAGCTAGGGCTTTGGTTTGGTTTGGTTTGTGTTGGGGGGCTCTCTAAGCTGGCCTCGCCTCTTTATTTATAGGGGACAAACTTCAGATTGAATCTGCTATTTTTTAGCTTGAATAGAGATAAAACTCAGCCAGAAACACATCCAACTCTGTTTCTGCCGAAGAGGGCTTCGGCCAGGCCCATCGAGGTCTGCTCCTCGGGCCGAAGCTTTGGTGGTGTGGGCCTTCGAAGGCTTCCTGGCCGAAGTCCGTGGGCTGGCCAGAGGCTTTCGAAGCCCATGGCCCAATGGACCTTCGGCCCTGTAGGGCTTCGGCCTGACCCTGGACATGTGTATTTTTGGCCCAAATCACCAAAATTGATATTTTGACAATCTTAGCCATTAATGCCATTTTTTGCTATCAACACATGCCCCCTGCCTTTTAGTGAACTAAGTGAACTAAAAAGCACAATGCACTGAAGACGATACCATCCATATCGTGTTTTGGACACCTTCTATGTTGTTTGTCACACGCTTGGGAAATACCTTTTCAAATATCTACCATTCGAAGCTCTTCGAAACCGCTCTCCTTGCAGGGATTCTAACACGTATGCATTGCCGGGAGCGATTTCGGCTACCTTAAAAGGACCTTCCCAACTAGGTGACCATTTACCAAAATTGGGACTCTTCGTGCCTAAGGGTAAAATCGTCTTCCACACCAAATCTCCTACTTGAAACGATTTTGGTTTAACCCTCTTATTGTAGGCTTTGGCTACTCTCCTTTTGTCTACTTCTATGGCCTCTAAAGCTCTTATTCTCTTATCGGTCACTTCCTCTAGATTATCCTTCAGAAGAGTCTCATACTCATCGATCGATAAGCCATCTTGCTTTAACACTCTTAAGGAGCCAAGATCTACCTCTACAGGCAGAACGACTTCTTGTCCATATACCAATTCATATGGACTGACTTTGGTAGCATCGTGCTTTGCAATCCTACAAGCCCATAGCGCCTCGGAAAGCACTTCATGCCACCTTTTAGGAAACTCTTCGATTTTATTCTTAATGAGCTTAATCACGGTTTTATTACTAGACTTGGCCTAACCATTGGCTTGAGCATAATAAGGTGAAGAGTTTATCAACTTAATACCATAATATTCGGCGAAATCCCTTACTTCTCCAAAAAGAAATGAACTACCTTGATCCGTAGTAAGAGTTTGAGGAATGTCGAATCTATGTATGATGTGTTTCAAAATAAAATCACGTACCTCATTGTGAGTCATGTTCTTGAGAGGCACGGCCTCGGTCCACTTAGTGAAGTAATCTGTCGCCATCAACATGAACCGATGCCCTTTTGAGGAAGGAGGGTGAATCTGGCCGATGAAGTCTAAACCCCAACCTCGAAACGGCCATGGCTTGACAATAGGATTGAGTAATGAGGCAGGAGCTAACTGAATATTGCCAAACTTCTGACATGCCTCACACCCTCTATAGTACTTGAAACGTCTTCAGTCATAGTCGGCCAATAAAAACCTGCTCTTTTGAGCATCCAACTCATTTTTTGGGCCGACTGATGAGTGCCGCAAAGCCCTTCATGTACTTATCCCATAGCCACCTGGGATTGCTCATGGTCTAAACACTTCAATAATACTCCGTTGATGGTTCGGCGATACAATGTGTCATCCATCAACACGAATTTGAACGCCCATCGCCGAACCTTCTGATCAACCCTTTGGCTAGGGTTTCTCAAATACTGGACGATTGGGACTCTCCAATCGCCCTTATAGGTTTCAAAGGGTCTCGCTGGCCCATCTCCTAAAAAAATTTCCAAATTACTGACTTCGGGGTGCCCCCCGAGCCATTCCAGCTCCTGCCGAAGCCCGGCCAGGGTGGCCGCTCAGAGTGTGCTGGGCTGGAGCCCTCTGGAGGGTTTGAACTCTAGGGAGCCTTCTCCGTGCAGGAGGCTTCGGCCTACGAACTCCGGTGCGCCAGGTCTCATGGTTGGCAGAGTGCTCTGGTCCAGGGACCTTGGCGCGTAGTGGCCTTCGGCAGCCAGAGGGGTTCGACCTGGAGGGTGCGCCTGCCCACTGTTACTGGCTTCGGCAGTGAGACCAAGCATCGGCTTCTCCAACACAGAAAATTTTCCTCTCCTGACTTGGTAACCAGATGCTTGCTGAGCCAAATTATTTGTGACTGAATTAGCTTCTCTTGCCATGTGAGAGATTTTGAAGTCATCGAAAGTAGCAACTATGTCTAGACATTTATCCAAGTAACTATTCAGGAAGCCATTAAAGCATTGAGCACTTTTAGCTACTTGTTGTACTACTAACAAAGAATCACCATATGCGCGGACATGTCTAGCACCTACAGATTCTAGCAATTCAAGACCTAACAATAAAGCTTCGTATTCGGCTTGGTTATTTGTGGTAGAAAACTCTAAACGGGCCGAAGTTTCAAAGTGCATCCCATTAGGCGATATGAGAACCACCCCAATACCTTGGCCACTCTTGCAAGCCGAACCATCAAAATAAAGTTTCCATGGCACTACCTCAACTAGAGCAATATTGTCACTCCAGTTGATATCTATGTGATGATCCACTATAAAGTTGGCTACGACTTGGCCTTTCATCGCTCTCAGGGGTTCGTAGGCCAGATCGTACTCAATCAATGCGTAAGCCCATTTTCCGTTTCTTCCACTTAGAATCGGCTTCTGTAACATGTGCTTTATAACATCAGTTTGGCAAACGACAACACATGTAGTGGGGAGAAGATAATGGCGCAATTTGGTGCACGCGTAGTAAAGTGATAAACACAATCGTTCCACAAACGTGTACCTGGTCTCGGCGTCCAGCAGGCGGCAGCTCAAGAATGTGGTGATGTACTCCTTCCCCTCTACCTCCTGGGTTAGCGCGGCCCCAATCACGCTATCTTCAGCAGTGATGTACAACCGAAATGGAATCCCGGCTTTGGGTGCTCTTACCACAGGCGGTGATGACAAGCACTCCTTGATTTTCTCAAAAGCACTTGCTGGCTTGCCCCCCAAGTGAACTTGGCTTCGTTTTTTAGCCGGAGTATGGGGACAAAGGCATCAATCTTGCCGGACAAGTTGGATATAAAGAGACGCAAATAGTTCATCTTGCCTAGCAATTTTTGTACATCCCTTTTACACGTCGGCGCTGCAATGTTTCTAATCTTCTCAAGTCTCTTAGGATCAATTTCTATGCCTCTCTCGTGAATCATGAAACCCAAGAACTTACCCGCCGACACACCAAAAGCACACTTGAGCGGGTTCATCTTCAACCCATACTGTCGCATTCTATCAAAAGCAACCTTCAAATCGGCTAAGTGGTGCCCCATAGCGTCCGATTTGACTACGACATCATCGATGTAAACTTCTAACATAACTCCTAACAAGTCATGAAAGATCAAGTTCATAGCGTGCTGGTACGTGGCGCCAGCATTCTTCAAACAAAAAGTCATGATGGACCACTCGAACAAACCGACAAAACCAGGGCATCGAAAGGTAGTCTTGTAGACGTCCTCTTCGGCCATAAAGATTTGATTATAATCAGCATTTCCATCAAGAAAACTCAGTACCTTGTGTCTTGAAGCATCGTTGATCAACATGTCGGCTATCGGCATTGGATACTCGTCCTTTGGAATGGCTCTGTTCAGATCCCTAAAATCAATACATACCCGTATCTTGCCGCTCCCTTTCTTCTCTACAGGCACAATGTTAGCAACCCATTCCGCGTACCTGCACGGTTTGATAAATTCAGCCTTGAGCAGTCGCTCCACTTCCTCTTTGACTTGGTCATAGACGGCCGAGTTAAAGCGGCGGGGAGGCTGTTTATAAGGCCTAAATCCGGACTTGATAAGCAGCCGATGCTCCACGAGCTCGGGGCTTAGTCCGAGCATCTCGCTATACTCCCATGTGAAACAATTGACATACTACCGAAGTAACTTTATTACTTCAGCCTTTTCATCGGGCTGTAAATGTTGGTTTACAAAAGTCGGCCTTGGGATGCTACCATAACCTATGTCGACCTCCTCCAAGGGATCGGCCGACGCAAAACCTTGTCCTAATTTCTCTACTTCGCTAAAGTCCTCGATGGTTTCGGCAATACCGTCTTTACTAGACCGATATTGCTCCACACGAGACTTTAGCCAATCTAGATTATTCTTGCTAAACATGACTATTAATACAAAAACAGCCATGCTACTCCAGCCGTCTTTACAGACACTGGTACAAACTGTCCTCCGGATACACTAACAAAATCGTAATCCGAAAGATCTCTACCTGACAGACACTCTACTTTGTTATGGATGGTGTCAACTAATACATCGTCCAATGCTACGTGGGCCAAAGTATCCGCGGGAATGACTTCTACCTCATCGCTGTCCCACTGTATCAGGCACTGGTGTAGAGTAGAAGGGATGCAACAGTTCACGTGAATCCAGTCGCGCTCGAGTAGTACGCTATAGTTACTGATGAGGACATCACTTCACATGATACACACATGGAGCCTCCACCTACAATCCAATTACAAGGACCAATCACACGTGCCCGTGCCCGTCGCTTGAACCATGAGGTTAATTCTTTCCTTAGCAACTATGTGAATATTTGTTTGGACGGGATGCTACTGAATAATAGTGATATTTTATTGCTTAGGAACATGGGAGATGGAATAGGAGAGTTGGAGTCGAAGACGGAGTCACACGGATGATTTTGAAGTCAAGAAATCGCTGGTTCGGACTACATCAACCACCATGCACCAAAATGGGCATAACTTCCTCATACGAAGTCCGATTGGCGCGTTCTTGGACTTTTTGGAAAGCTGAGGAGAAGACGGATCGTTTGCTGTTGGTTCCACCTAATTTGGAGTCTCGAGCTGTCCTGTGTGATTAAAACAGTCCTGCGTAACAGAACCGGGCCGTGTTGGCCCATAATCTGAGTCTGTACGTCTTCTAGCCCACAGCCTGTGTCTGTTCACCTTCCACAGGCCGCCGCCCTATATATTCTCATGCCAGCCACCTCTAGGGTTAGGTTTTGCTTTGTTGCATCTACACTGTTGTGTTTAGATCCCGCCTCTTGCACCGGACCGATTGGCTGCTGCATTGGCGTTTGTGAAACCTCACCTTACCTTCGTTTGTCTGTGATTTGGCATTCGATTTGTATCCTTCCTGTTCTTGCTTGTGTTCTTGGGTTCGCTTGCAGGAATTAGCCTTCGTGGCGAGGTCAATCGTGTTCTGCGTGGTTGATAACCAACTGGTACAGTGGTGTAACGATTGCAAGGTTTTGATCCGCCGGACCGGAGCCTTGGATCGCCAACGTCGAGATTCTCCACCAACCAAAGTTTATCCTTTACCTAGCGGAAGATCGGGACCAGTCCCCCATCAGTTGGTATCAGATCTCAGTTTTCCCGTTAGGTAATCTCGATCTGCTTTTGTTTTACCCAGAGTCCAGAAAACCGCACCAAAAAAATTCCCCACCGAGAACCCCTTTGTGCCTTGCGATTTTAATTTCAGTTTTAACTTTGTTGAGTTCGTGTTCTTGGTCGAGTCTTGTTGCTGGTTTAGTCATCCCTCTGTGTCGTTTGAGTAGTAGTTGTTCTTGTGTCTCAAAAAAAATTCCCCACCGAAAAAAAACCCCCCTTCCGCAACCCTATTTTGTTTTCCACATCTACTCTTTGTGACCCCCCTTTAGTAAAACAGGCATAACTTTTCGCTGGCAGAAAAATCTGAAATTTTTTGAGCGTGTTCCTGACCCGATTTGGGTGGGTACCCTAACCCGCTACGCCGGTTAGCCCTCACCAAACTCGCCAAAAAAATCAGGAAGATAAAGAAAAAAATTGGACAAAGTTTTTGCTCGCCGGACAGCGAACTTGTTTGAATTTTGTGAGCCACATCCCACCTCAGTTGTAGGTGCCAATTTTTGTGGTTGCTCCTCTAGTCATCCTTGTTCAAAAAAAATAGAGTGAAAAAAAGGAGCAAAAAAATATATAAAAAAAGAGAAGCGGTGCTGTTAGTTGCTTGTCCGAACTCTTGTCCGATCTCTTGTCCGATCAGTGGCAGGCAGTGGCAGTTTTTGCTTGTCCAATCCCTTGTCCGAACTCTTGTCCGATCTCTTGTCCGATCAGTGGCAGGCAGTGGCAGTTTCAGTGGCAGTTTCTGCTTGTCCAATCTCTTGTCCGATCTCTTGTCCGATCTCTTGTCCGATCTGCAGAGAGCTGAATTTGGCCTGTGTTGCTTCCATTTGAGTTTTGGGCACATAGTTTCCCTCTATTGCTTGAATTTTCACCTTGGGAGCACTAAGGCCAGCAACTTTGACGAGTACTAGGGAATACTTATTGAACTTGGTTTAACTGTTATTATTATCGCTAATCCTTGCTACTCACCTTTCTCTTGGTCAGGACAGGTTCATTTCTTGCAATTGTACACCACCCTCCACTTGGTTCATCACCTGTAGGCCGGTGACCTCACTGCGGCGTGGTAAGAACACTTGCAAGCGTGGGTAAGGTGCTTGACGGATTGCTTCCACCCCACACCCACCACCCCACCTAGCTGTTTTACATAGGATTATTCTTTGTTGTTTTATCTTTTCACTAACATGGCAGATAACAGCGGCACCCCTCCATCTGATTTTAATGACTGTGTCTCACGGCGTGCTCTACTAGAGTCTCAGCGGCAGACCCAACATTCCATCGAACGTCTCGCGCGTACTGTGGCTGACCTAGTGGACCGAATGACTGCCTTGGAAACACGATTGCCTGCTGCACGAGCCAACGATGAACATGTTGAAGAGGAAGACGATCATATTGAAGAGGAAGACGACCTATCCTATGCCGAAAACAATGCCATTGACCCTGACGAGGCTGCACGTCATCGCTTTCAGTTCAACCGTCAAGGTATGGGCGGCCACCGCAACCGCCCTCCATGAGGTAACAATGACAACCACAGGAACAATGATCCCTACTTTAAGGTAAAATTTTCAGTACCTCCTTTTGCTGGCACATATGATCCAGATGCATATTTAGATTGGGAGATGTCAGTCGAACAAAAATTTAATGCTCACATGGTTCCTGCTATCCACCGCGTGCGTTTAGCTACTAGTGACTTCACTGGATATGCTCTTCTTTGGTGGACTAAAATAGTTCAGGTTGGAAATGAGCCACAAACTTGGGATATGTTAAAACGGCAAATGCGTGGTATATGGGTCCCTCCTTCATATAAACGTGATTTGAGAAAAAAATTGCAGCGCCTAAACCAAGGAAATAAATCGGTAGAGGAGTATTACCAGGAGTTGCAAATAGGTTGCATGCGTGCTGAAATTGAGGAGGACAATGAGGATAAAATGGCCCGTTTTTATGGTGGTTTAAGACGTGAAATTCAGGATATCATTGATTATAAAGAATACAATACTATCACTCGTCTTTTCCACCTTGCTATGCTTGCAGAAAAAGAATTGCAGGGTCGCCAACAACCACAACGCAGCATGAGGACCAACATTGGTGGTGCTACTTCACGCTCAAATGGGCAGCAGCAACGACCACCCGCACCCCCTTCTCGACCGACGGCTACATCAGCACCTTCTACATCTACAGCCCAGGTTGAGAGTTCCAAGACTGCAGCATCCAAGGCGCCAGCCAAGCCCACCTCCTCGGCTACCTCTACTGCACGTTCTGCAGCGATCCAGTGTCACAGATGCAAAGGATTTGGCCATGTGATGAAAGACTGCCCTAGTCAGCGGGCTTATATTGCTACGGAAGACGGTGGCTATGTAAGTGCTAGTGATGTTGAAGATGAATATGCACTTGCTGCTAACATTGCAGGAGATGATGATACATTCGACGATGACGCTGTTATTGCGTCGGATGCCACTGCCGACCTTGAAGCACTTATTGTACAACGCATCTTGAGAACTCACATGGAGCAGGATGACAGGGCACAACGGAACAATCTGTTTCAGACCTTCTTCGGCGTCAATGACCGTCGTGTACATGTCATCATCGACAGCGGTAGCTGCAACAATTTGGTGAGCCACGACATGGTAACGAAGCTTCAACTTCCCACACGTGCGCATCCACACCCTTACCATGTGCAATGGTTCAACAATAGCGGTAAGGTCAAGGTAACACAAACTGCTCACATCAAATTTTCCATTGGTACATACTTCGGAGCTGCTGATTTTGATGTAGTACCAATGCAAGCATGTTCTCTGTTACTTGGTAGACCTTGGGAGTATGATACTGATGCTACACACCATGGTAGGAGCAATACGTACACATTTATGTATAAAGGAAAGAAAGTTACATTGCTTCCTATGACTCCTGCTGAAATTGTAAAATTTGAACAAGAAAAACATGCTAGGGATGCACAAAAGAGCAAACAACCTTCTGAAAATCAGCAAGTAGCTAAGACGCTTTTGAGGCAACAGAAAGATAAAATTGCTTCTCCTTCTTCATCACAAGTTATAAATCTGAAAGGGCGTGTCATGCTTGCAACTAAAACTGACCTTGCTGAAATTTGTGATGATACCCCCTTGCTATATGGCTTGATTTGCACAAACGTGTTGTTTTCACTTGCGAACATTCCTAGCTCTGTTCCTGTTGCAGTCACTGACCTTTTGCAGGAGTTTAAAGATGTTTTTCCTGCTGAGATACCACCCGGGCTGCCACCGATACGCGGCATCGAGCACCAAATTGATTTGGTCCCGGGAGCGTCTCTTCCTAATCGTGCAGCGTACCGTACCAATCTGGAGGAGACAAAAGAAATTGAGTGTCAAGTACAGGACCTTCTTGATCGTGGGTACGTCCGTGAAAGCCTTAGTCCTTGTGCAGTACCCGTTCTTTTGGTACCTAAGAAAGATGGTAGTTGGCGCATGTGTGTTGATTGTCGTGCTATTAATAATATCACCATTCGATATCCACACCCTATTCCTAGATTGGATGACATGCTTGATGAGCTTAGTGGTGCCATTATCTTTACTAAGATCGATCTCCGTAGTGGCTACCACCAAATTCGCATGAAACTAGGTGATGAATGGAAAACTGCTTTTAAAACAAAGTTTGGATTATATGAGTGGCTTGTCATGCCTTTTGGACTTACTAATGCACCTAGTACCTTCATGCGCTTGATGAATGAAGTCCTACAGCACTTTATAGGACGCTTTGTGGTTGTATACTTTGATGATATCTTGGTTTATAGCAAGTCTCTCACTGAACATGTTGAACACCTACGTGCTGTTTTTTCTGTCCTCCGTGAAGCTAGAATGTTTGGTAACATTGAGAAGTGCACATTTTGCACGGATCGAGTTGTGTTTCTTGGATATGTTGTCACTTCACAGGGTATTGAGGTTGACGCGGCAAAGGTCGAAGCAATCAACAGCTGGCCGCAACCCCAAACTATCACACAGGTACGTAGTTTTCTTGGTCTTGCAGGTTTCTACCGGCGTTTTGTGAAAGATTTCAGCACCATAGCCGGTCCTTTGCATGAATTGACCAAGAAGGGAGTTACTTTTACTTGGGAGCCAGCACATGAACAAGCTTTTGCCACACTCAAAGATCGTCTTACACATGCACCTCTACTTCAGCTACCCGACTTCAGTAAGCCTTTTGAGTTAGAATGTGATGCTAGTGGGTTTGGATTAGGCGGTGTGCTGCTACAAGGAGGTAAACCTGTGGCCTATTTTAGTGAAAAATTACATGGTCCACAGTTGAATTATTCTACCTATGATAAGGAATTATATGCCTTAGTGCGTGTGCTTGAAACTTGGCAACATTACCTTTTGCCTAAGGAGTTTATTATTCATTCCGATCATGAAGCATTGAAGCATATACGTAGTCAAGCAAATCTGAATAAACGGCATGCTAAATGGGTAGAATTTATTGAGACTTTTCCATATATCATTAAGCTTAAGAAAGGGAAAGATAACGTGATTGCCGATGCTTTATCTAGACGTTATACATTGCTTTCTCAACTTGATTATAAGATCTTTGGTTTAGAAACATTGAAGGACATGTATGCCACTGATTTGGACTTCAAATATGCTTTTGCAAATTGTACCGATGACCGTGCTTGGAACAAATATGTGCTGAATAATGGATATCTTTTTCGTGCTAACAAGTTATGTGTGTCGGCTAGCTCTCTTCGCTTGTTGTTATTGCAGGAAGCACATGGTGGTGGTTTGATGGGTCATTTTGGATCAAAGAAAACCGAAGATGTGCTGTCCACACACTTCTATTGGCCTAGGATGAGACGCGATATTGAGCGCTATGTGGCACGATGCACTACTTGCAATAAAGCTAAGTCCCGTCTAAACCCACATGGTCTTTATATGCCTCTGCCCGTTCCTAGTGTACCTTGGGAGGATATTTCTATGGATTTTGTGTTAGGATTACCTAGAACTAGGAGGGGGAGAGATAGTATTTTTGTGGTGGTAGATCGTTTCTCTAAAATGGCGCATTTTATACCTTGTCACAAGAGCGACGATGCTACAAATGTTGCTGATTTGTTTTTCAGAGAGGTCGTACGCTTGCATTGAGTTCCCAATACCATCATTTCAGATCATGATGCCAAATTCTTAAGTCATTTTTGGAGGATGTTGTGGCATAAGTTGGGGACGAAGCTGCTGTTTTCTACTACTTGTCACCCCCAAACGGATGGACAAACGGAGGTCGTCAACCGCACATTGTCCACCATGTTGAGGGCTGTTTTGAAGACCAACTTGAAGCTCTGGGAAGAGTGTCTACCTCATATTGAGTTTGCATATAATAGGTCAGTACACTCCACTACTAAGGTAAGTCCGTTTCAAGTGGTCTATGGTTTTAATCCGCGTGCTCCTATTGATTTGCTACCATTACCACCATCTGAAAACTTGAATTTTGATGCTACTACACGTGTTGAATTATTGCTTAAGATGCATGAAACTACTAAAGCAAACATAGAGAAAATGAATGAGAAATATCGTGCTTATGGTAGTAAGGGTAGAAAAGAGATAACATTTGAACCGGGTGATCTTGTTTGGTTGCACTTGCGCAAGGATCGTTTTCCTGATTTAAGAAAGTCTAAATTGATGCCACGTGCTGATGGTTCTTTCCGTGTGCTTGAGAAGATAAATGACAATGCATATAAGCTTGAGTTGCCTGCAGCTTTTGGGGTTAGTCCCACATTTAACATTTCAGATTTAAAGCCCTATTTGGGAGATGATGATGAGCTTGAGTCGAGGATGACTCCAATTCAAGAGGGGGAGAATGATGAGGACATCACTTCACATGATACACACATGGAGCCTCCACCTACAATCCAATTACAAGGACCAATCACACGCGCCCGTGCCCGTCGCTTGAACCATGAGGTTAATTCTTTCCTTAGCAACTATGTGAATATTTGTTTGGACGGGATGCTACTGAATACTAGTGATATTTTATTGCTTAGGAACATGGGAGATGGAATAGGAGAGTTGGAGTCGAAGACGGAGTCACACGGATGATTTTGAAGTCAAGAAATCGCTGGTTCGGACTACATCAACCACCATGCACCAAAATGGGCATAACTTCCTCATACGAAGTCCGATTGGCGCGTTCTTGGACTTTTTGGAAAGCTGAGGAGAAGACGGATCGTTTGCTGTTGGTTCCACCTAATTTGGAGTCTCGAGCTGTCCTGTGTGATTAAAACAGTCCTGCGTGACAGAACCGGGCCGTGTTGGCCCATAATCTGAGTCTGTACGTCTTCTAGCCCACAGCCTGTGTCTGTTCACCTTCCACAGGCCGCCGCCCTATATATTCTCATGCCAGCCACCTCTAGGGTTAGGTTTTGCTTTGTTGCATCTACACTGTTGTGTTTAGATCCCGCCTCTTGCACCGGACCGATTGGCTGCTGCATTGGCGTTTGTGAAACCTCACCTTACCTTCGTTTGTCTGTGATTTGGCATTCGATTTGTATCCTTCCTGTTCTTGCTTGTGTTCTTGGGTTCGCTTGCAGGAATTAGCCTTCGTGGCGAGGTCAATCGCGTTCTGCGTGGTTGATAACCAACGGGTACAGTGGTGTAACGATTGCAAGGTTTTGATCCGCCGGACCGGAGCCTTGGATCGCCAACGTCGAGATTCTCCACCAACCCAAGTTTATCCTTTACCTAGCGGAAGATCGGGACCAGTCCCCCATCAGTTACCTTGTACGTCGACGACGAAAAATGCTGTTGGCAACGTCTTGTTGCCCACCGTCAACTCCATAGAGAGTACTCCCTTGGCCTCGGAGCTCTTGCCGTTGAAGCCGTTGAGCATCAAGTTGGTCTTCTTCAGGTCATCCTCATCCCTGCCAAGTTTCTTCAACAACGAGTAAGACATTAAGTTAACAGTGGCACCGCTGTCAACGCGCATTAGGGATATCGGCTTTCCATCGATGTGACCTCTGACGTAGAGAGGCTTTAGATGGCGAGCCGAGTCCTCAGGCTTCTCAAAGATGGCGTTGCGTGGACCGAGGTTAAATTGAGCGACCTCGGCCTCGTCTTGTGGCAGGGCGAACTCGGCGGGCAGTGTGATGATGTCGATGTCCATCACTTGGGGTGTGGGCCCTTCAGAGACGGGTGTGTAACCATCGTCGAGCATGGCATCGTCGTCGTCGCTCGGACTAGGAGCCGGGTTGGTTATCTCAACCGGCTTCTCCCTCCATATCTATTTTGTAGTTGGCCGAGGGCGGATTTCATCGAAGATAGCGTCGCGCTCGGCCTCAGCTTCCCTCTCGCGCATCTCTCATGCCCGTAGTCGTTGTAGGCGTCTCTTCTGTGATTTGGACATGCCTGGAGGTGCCCAAGATGGCTGCGGCTTGGTGTCGGGTGCTACTGTTTGGCTCCCATTAGCTCTGGCTGAAGTTGTACTGTGCCCTTTGGCCTCGCGCATCCTGCACTCGAAGGGGTCTTCGCTGCGAACCTCGACGGACGGACAGGCCTCGTTCGGCCGATCGAACCAGGCTTCGGCGCAGGGCCTGGCCAGAGCGTGGGACTTACCCCCGTTGGACCTCGGTGACAAAGTCTTCGGGATTGGGACTTCCTGAGACCCGACTCTGATGGTGATTGCTTCGGTCTCCCCGACTTCGGCCTCCGTATGACCACACCCTTTGGCTTCGTTCTGCATGGTCCGATTCGAAGGTATCACGGACAGTCTATGGACGATGCCCCGCTCCGCTGCGTTCGCTTGTCCCTGCCATCCATAAAACTCCGAAGGAAAACAAGACATAGTGTTAAACTGCGGAGGGTACTCTGACCCAGATACGTACGGAGCCCACGGGGTTCCTGCCCAGTCGTACGGCAGAGGTATAGGTGGCTCTAGCGGCCTTGCCCACTGAGAGCCGAACCCGTTACCCGGAAGGGGGTTCGGCAGAGTTGATGGTGTTTCGGACCACACTAGCGAAGGGTCCTACCAGGCCAGAGGTACGTTCGGCCAGTGCGGGCCAAAGCCTCCCATCGGAGAAGTCCAACATGGTGCGGGGTTCGGCCATTGAGGGCCAAAACTACTGTACGGGGGGTTCGGCCATTGAGGCTCAAAGCCATCGTGCGGAGAGTTAGGCCACTGTGGCCCGAAGCCACCGTGCGGAGGGTGAGCCTGCTTCAGTCTGAAGCCACCCTCTGAAGCTTCGGTCCTTTCGGCTGCCCCAGCCTTTTAGTGTAGGGACATGCTTCCTTGGCCTTTCTCCGGTGCTTGTTCAACAACATGTTGTATGTTACCTTCGGCCTCTTGTGAGTTTTAGCCGAAGGGGCGTTAATGTTCTGTTTCTATACTCCTACATCGGGATTCTTTGGTACGAGCATGCAAGGGTGCGGCTCTCCAACAATCACATCCTTCCCCTTAGCCGACTCGGTCTGTTCTGGCCGAATCAACACCTTCTTCTCGCCGAGGTCGACGGCATTGACGGTAAAATGATCTTTATCCAGCTTCATCTTCGGGTTATGGTCTATTTTCAATCGTCCTTCTTCTATGGCCGATTGGATCTGCCATCGAAAAACATTGCAGTCGTTAGTATTATGCGAATGCGAATCATGCCACTTACAGTACGGATGCTTCTTTAACTCATCGGCAGGTGGAATGACTTGACCCTTAGGTAACTTGAGAAGCTGAGTTTTTAAGAGAAAATCAAATATTTTATCACATTTAGTTATATCAAATGAGTACTTGACCTCACTAGGTCGATTCTTTGTGGGAGATGGTCGTAACTCGGAGCAGGTGATAGGTTTATTTTTAGCGTTCCAAACCCATTCGGTCGCGTACATGTCGGCCGAATCCTCCTCTTCCGACTCCTCCTCGTCAGAGCGTTCCATGATGTGAATTTTGGCCCTAGGCTTGTTAAATGTCTTAATAAACCTTTTATCTTTGGTTCGGCCTTCTTGGACCAGAGCCTGCTGTAAAACTTGGCTAACTTCTAAAAAGTTTTGGTTATCTAACCTCTCTTTAATCTCGGGACGCAACCCATTAAAAGCTAGTTCCGCCAAGTCCCTTTCCGAAATGTTAAGGCTAAAACATTGGTTCCTAGTATCCCTAAAATGCTTGATGTACTCAGAGGCGCTCTCGTTAGATTTCTGCTTAATCGATGTCAAATGTGAAAGCCTAAGTTCTGTCTCACCCGTGTAGAAGTAATCATGGAATTTCCGCTCTAAATCAGCCCACGTCTGAATGGAGTTCGACGGGAGCGCCGAAAATCAAGTGAAGGCGGTGCTGGACAGCGAGAGGGAAAATAGTCTAACTTTTAGAGCATCTATCCCCATAACTTCTCCACACTGTGCCAAAAATTGACTAACGTGCTCTAGTGTAGTTTTGCTACCCTCGCCATCGAACTTAGTGAATCCAGGGATTCTATAGCCGCGCGGGTAGGGTACTGTGTCAAGGTGGTCGAGGTATGGCTTACGGTAAACCCTAACCCGTCCTTTGGGCACGAAGCCAGCATACTCTCTAAATAGTGCGCGGACCCGCTCCTCTATGTCATCTTGGCATGTTGCTTGTGCGCGCCTCTCATGCGGGGGCGCGACACGCGGTGGGATATCGGCGTGTCGTCCATGGGCCTCTTCCCTGCGCGCTATTTGTATGACGTGTTCGTGTCCGGGCGCCTGTGCATGTGGTGCGGGTAGCACGGGTACCGGCGCAGGTGGTGGTGCATGATACGCGGTGTTAGTTTGACCGTAGGTGTAATGATTAGTCTCGTCCATAAGTGTTGAGGCCGGAGACATGATTGTGCCAGTGCTGTCATTAGTTCTACCGTATACGTGGTTTGCCGAAGGTGCACTAGCAATAGGAACCGGGGGTACGGCCTCAGTAAAGCCCAACCTCCTAAGAGTTGCCTCTACTTGGGAGCTGACTGCCGAATATAAACGGTTGGCTAGCAAAGCACTAATGGCTTGATCTACTGATGCGGCTATTTTTTGCTCAATCTCTAAAGAAGATAAACAAGGCGATACAGGTGTTACCTGGACCTGAGTGAGGTCGGGGGTGATGATATCGCGCTTGATGAAGCCCGTGCGTGTCTTGACGTAGCCCCCAAGCATCATGTCTTGGAGTGCATTTAACTTTGCCTCGATCTCTGCTCAGTCTTCTGCGGGGATATCTTCAAGTGTAGGTGTCAATATGTTGCAGTTGTCGATATCCACGATTCCTATTGTATCCATTGGTAGTGTAGACGACGTAGTCGACGTAGATGTACCGGTGGCCGATGTAGATGTACTTGTCATGTTGGCGTAGTGTTCCCAAGTGGAGTCGCCAAAAAGTGTGTTGACACGGAAACATGCTCCCACACTTGGGTCAGTTCGACGATCCAAAAGTGTGCGGATACTTAGGGACAAGCCTAAGCGTGACGCAGCACCGACGTCACGTTCCGACTTCCCTTAGTCGTGAAAAGAGGGGTGGAGTCGTCAGGCAATCAGATCACACAAAATAATCCAATTAGCCGAAAGAAATATATTGAACAGAATGAAATCAGCAAACCGGTCGGAGCCCGTCTGCTTCGAAGTCTGGTGCGAAGTATCCCGCCGAAGGGTGCTTCGGCGTTCGGACTGATCCGGCTGAAGATGAACTCCGAACAAATCTGGACGCGATGGTCACCTCCGAACAGCGGGGTTCGGCGTGATGTCTCTGATACATCAAATTACAGAATAATGATGTGAGGGCCACGTGCGAGCGTAACTTTGTCCAGTGCAGAGTATGGTCGTGGCGAAGCCTGTTGTGACGAAGTGTGCTGGCGAAGCCTGTTTCCAGAGCTTGCAGTCCCGCCGAAGGGTGTCCTAGTGACCTCCGAAACCGATCTCTCAGCTCCGGACACCTCCGATGAAGTAGCTCCGAACGTGGGAACCTGCAACAAAGAGAATTCGAAGTACCAATTCGGCCTGAGGACCGAATTTTTCTAAGTGTTGCACTAGTAGCGAAGGTAGCAATCTGTTACGCAGATTAGCGGATACTTCACAGGCAAAGTAACAAGGCGATAACAATCTATTACGTAGATTAACGGATACTTCACAAGCAAAGTAACAAGGGTTACCACTGTTCCGAAGTGGCCTACGGAGGGCTTCCCGGCAAACCCACGAAGAGGTACAGGAAAATAAAGGTAAAGTAAATACGATCAAAGCTAGGGCTTTGGTTTGGTTTGTGTTGGGGGCTCTCTAAGCTGGCCTCGCCTCTTTATTTATAGGGGCCAAACTTCAGATTGAATTTACTATTTTTTAGCTTGGATAGAGATAAAACTCAGCCGGAAACGCATCCAACTCTGTTTCTACCGAAGTGGGCTTTGGCCAGGCCCATCGAGGCCTGCTCCTCGGGGCGAAGATTCGGTAGTGTGGGCCTCCAAAGGCTTCCTGGCCAAAGTCCGTGGGCTGGCCAGAGGCTTTCGGAGCCCATGGCCCAATGGACCTTCGGCCCTGTAGGGTTTCGGCCTGACCCTGGACATGTGTATTTTTGGCCCAAATCACCAAAATTGATATTTTGAAAATCTTAGCCATTAATGCCATTTTTGCTATCAACAACATGCTAATGAAATTTGACTTTGGTGGAGAGCTAAAGCCACGGATGACCCCAATGGGTACATCTGGAGGTCTGGACAAGGGCGAGAACTGCGTCAAGGTAAACGAGAGAGAGTATCGAGGGATGATCGGATCGCTGCTATACTTGACTATGACGAGACCGGACATTCAGTTTGTCGTGGGTGTGTGCGCGTGTTTTCAGTCTTCGCCACGCGCATCTCACCGGCAGGCTGTAAAGCGTATTTTAAGGTATCTTACTTATGCTCCTGATTTAGATCTTTATTATTCTGCATCATCGTCTCTTGATTTAGCTGGTGTTGGGAGAAAAATATCTCATCTTCGGGGTTACTGCCGAAGCAGCATGAAGACAGCCAACCAGTTCGAAGATTGTCCGAAGGCCATCTTCGAAGGTGCTTGGAGCCTGGCTCTAAGCCCGAAAGCAGGCATTGGTTCGAAGTATGTCTTCGAACCAAAGCCCTTCAAGATCTTTTCTGCCAGCTAAGATGGAAGACTTATCTTCTATTCTATTAGATTAGTTTTTTACCATTTTAGCCCTATTAAGGAAACCGAATAATTTCCTTAATGTCGGTTGTAATAAAGGGGTAAATAGGTCTTTTCCTTAATGTTCAGGCCTATAAATACCCCCCATTTTATCCTGTAATGGGGACCGATTACAAGTGAATCAATATACACTTTCGAACTATTCTAAGCTATTATCCTTTCGGAGGCTTAGAACAGTTTGCTTCGCAAACACTTCGTTTGTTAGTTTCTTTTCTACAGAAACCTGTTAGCGTAATCTTTTACGCCAACAGTTGGCGCCGTCCGTGGGGAACTTAGTCCAAAAAACTTCGTTCTCTACCAACCTCTTGCAGCATGCCTCCTAAGCGGAGCGCACCTCGCAATCCCACTCGGAGGTCCTCTCGGATCTCCGGAGAGATACCCTTCAACACAGTCGAAGTCGGAGGGTCTTCGACTATCCCTCCACCTCAAACTCCGCAAGGGGCTTCTATCCCTCGAGGATACGAAACCTCTCCACCAACCCCTTCTACACTCCGACCGCCCGGAGCCACTCTGCCACCCTCCATTCCAATTCGAACTGATTATACCAGTTCTCAAGACCCGGAAGGTCCTTCTGGAGGAGATGAAGATAGCCTTGGAGACATGGCCACTCAAATGGCCAATCTTCAAGCCGAGGTAGCGAGGTGGCGACAGGAGGCTGCGAACAGGCTTCGCCCTCAAGCCACCCCAGCTATCCCCGAAGTGCACGAAGACGACGATCTTGACTATCCCGAAGCCCCGGAGAACGCCTCTTACGACAATGAATCTCCGTTGCATCCCGAGCTTCAGAAGGTTCGCTTCGATCCGAGGTTCAAAGCTTCGAAGCTTTGCAAGTATGCCGGAGATGAAGATCCCAGTGAGTTTGCACGTTCTTATGCCCTAGCAATCGAAGCTAGTGGCGGAGACAGAGAAACTATGGCGAAGTGCTTCCCGTTAGCCCTTGAAGGAGTAGCGTTGAGATGGTTCTGGTCTTTAAAACCAGGATCAATCACGACATGGTTACAGTTGAAGAAGAAGTTCATAAGTAACTTCCAGGGTACCTTCGTGCCCCCCATGTCGACAGGAAGCCTTTTCCAAGTGAAACAGCTCCCCGGAGAAACATTAAGGCAGTACTTCAAGCGCTTCGCTCACACGAAGTCGCAAATTCGGGGGCTGTCCACATCTTCGGTGGTTGATGCGGCTCGGGAAGGCGTCAGTCATAAAGGCCTTCTGGATAAATTGCATCGGAAGAGCATCACCACAGTATCACAGTTGATGTCGTACTTCGAGGAGTACTCGAAGTCGGAAGAAGGTTGGCTTCGGAGGACTACTGCTACTTCGACAGTGTTGACAGAAGTTAAAGCAGAGGTGAAGACTTCGGTTCAGCCGCGAGAACCAGTCCCCGAAGTGCAACATGATAGAAGAAGAGGGCAAAAGCACCCTCGCTCTGAAGTCTTAAACATTGCACCTCCGCAGAAAGTTGCACCAAGAGTTCCACAGCCTGCGGGGAACAAGTCCGGTGGCTGGAGGCCACCAGGGAAGACGGCTGGTAAGGGCCAGACCCTTTTTTGCTGTATTCATGGAGAGAATCGAAGCCATGCAACTGACACCTGCAAGGCTATTCTTACCCTTCGGGGAGAATATTTGGAGAGAACTTCGGGTCGAGGTAGTACCGACCGAAGTCCGGCAGCAGCAGGGCGCCCGGAGCCGGTCCAGGCTGTGGCGCGGATAGAAAATTTCGACGCTGCAAGGCATCCTCCGGTGGCCAATGTTATGCCACCTCCGAAGCAAGAAGAAGGGCAAGATAGAGGGAAGAGAGTAGTTCTCCCTATCTCCGGAGGAGGTACCCTCGGAAGCATGTCCAAGAGACAGCGAAGAGAGTATGTCCGAGAAGTGGGCCACATTGGGACTTCGTCATCTGCAGCTGCAATGCCGGAGTGGTCTCATGTTCCAATATCTTTCTCTGCGGAGGATGCAGCTGGTATCAAGTTCCCGCACGCAGATCCATTGGTTATCACTGCTGATATTGCAGGGACTGAAGTCCGAAGGGTGCTAATTGACGGAGGTAGCTCGGCAGATATCATATTTGTACAAGCCTTCGATCAGTTATGCATTTCCCGGAAGCATCTCCTCCCAGCGGCTCGTCCTCTGCAAGGCTTCGCAGGACCTCCGCTAGATGCACTTGGCCAGATAGGCCTGGAAGTAACCTTCGGAGAAGGTTTACTAGCCCGAACTGAGGAAGTTATCTTTGATGTGGTAGATGCCCCGTATGCTTATAATGTTATCTTTGGGCGAGGCATGTTGAATCAGTTCGGAGCTGTGGCGCATCACAACTACTTGTGCATGAAGATGCCCACACAGTTAGGAGTTCTGACAATCTTCGGAGATCAAGCCATAGCCCGGAGAGCAGAATATGGTCATGGTCCTCCTCTTGATCCGAGGCAAGTAAACAATGTCCAAGATAATGGAGAAATTTTTTCAGCCTCCTCCGAAGCTTCGAAGAAGTCATTTCCAAGACCAAGTCCCGAAGGAGAGATTGCAACGAAGGTCATTGTCAAAGATGGTAAAGAATACACTTTTCAATTTGGTAAAGATTTACCTCCCGAAGTTGCAACTTCTTTGGAAAAGGTTGTAGAAGAGAATTTGGATGTCTTCGCTTGGTCTGACGAAGATATCACCGGAGTCGATCGGGATATTATTGAGCACAGCTTGCTTGTAAACCCGAAGGCCCGGCCTGTTCGACAAGGGCTCCGGAAGATGTCCGCAGAGAGAGCTGCTCTAGCTAAGGACGAAGTTGAGAAACTGTTGAAGGCTGGGATTATCAGAGAAGTGGCCCATACAGAGTGGTTAGCCAACCCAGTCTTCGTCAGGAAGAAGTCCTCCGGAAAGTGGCGCATGTGCATTGATTTTACATCTTTGAATAAAGCATGCCCACGTGACCCCTACCCCATGCCCCGAATTGATCAACTAGTTGACTCCACTGCAGGTTCGGAGTTACTAAGCTTCCTCGACGCGTATTCCGGTTATCATCAAATATGGTTGAAGCGCGAAGATGAAATCAAGACGAGCTTTGTAACTCCTTCGGGAGTCTTCTGCTATGTAAGAATGCCCTTCGGCCTAAGAAATGCCGGGGCTACTTTTTCAAGATTAGTTGCTAAGGCTCTAGGTCATCAATTAGGTCGCAATGTAGAGGCCTATATGGATGATATTGTAATAAAGAGTGCTTTAAAGCACCAACATAGCCTAGACTTAGCAGAAACATTCAATAGCCTTCGGGCATGTGGGATCCGCCTTAACCCCGAAAAATGTATATTCGGAGCTAAGGCTGGAAAGTTGTTAGGGTACTTAGTTTCAAGCAGGGGAATTGAAGCTAGCCCTACTCAAATAACTGCGCTGCAGAAGATGGCTCCTCCGGAGAATTTAAAGCAAGTGCAAAAGCTGACTGGACGTCTAGCCGCACTTAGCAGGTTTTTATCAAGATCTGCGGAGAGGAGCTTGCCAATCTTTAAAGCCTTGAAAGGGTCCGAAGATTTTGCATGGACACCGGAGTGTCAGAAAAGCTTCGAAGATATTAAAGATTATCTCAGCAATCTTGCTACACTTACGGTGCCCATTGCGGACGAAACCCTACTTTTGTATCTTGCAGCCACAGGCTCGGCAGTCAGCGCAGTCCTTGTCAGAGAAGCTGATATCAATGGGAAGTTGGTCCAAAATCCTGTCTATTTTGTATCCGAAGCATTGTCAGGAGCGAAGACAAGATACTCCGAACTTGAGAAGTTCGTTTATGCTCTGATAATGGCTTCGAGGAAGCTAAGACATTATTTTTTAGCTCACAATGTAATTGTACCAACTTCGTATCCTTTAGGAGATATGCTCCGAAGCAAAGATTCCACTGGAAGAATTGGAAAGTGGGCAGTAGAACTAGCACCCTTCGGCATATCTTTCCTAGCAAGGACAGCTATCAAGTCTCAAGTCCTAGCAGACTTCGTAGCAGAGTGGACTCCACCTACGAAGTTGACTCCGGAGAAATCAGATGACGGAGTCTGGACTATTTACTCCGATGGGGCTTTTCAAGCATCCGGAGCAGGCATTGGGGCAGTATTAATTTCACCGTCAGGACAAAGAGCAATGTACTCCGCAAGACTCAACTTTAAGTCTACCAATAATATAGCGGAGTACGAAGGAATATTATTGGGACTACGGAAAGCACGTGCTCTAGGGGCTACAAGGATAATTATAAAGACAGACTCTCAGATAGTAGCAGGGCACGTAGACAAAAGTTTTCAAGTCCGACATCCACAGCTTGCAAAATACTTGGAAGAAATTCGCAAGATCGAAGCACATTTCAAGGGTATTTCCATTCGGAGTATACCAAGAGCTGAAAACGTGCAAGCGGACATTTTAGCGAAGGCTGCTGCCGGAGCTGTGGATGTGCCCGACGAAGCTTTCTATGAGGAGCTCAATATACCTTCGGTGCCTCAAGTTACTTCTGCAGAGATTTTATGCATTCCTAGTGCAGATTGGAAAGATTCAATCATAGAACTCTTGCAAGGAGGAACAAATTTGCCCGAAGAGCCCCAATTGTCAAGATTAAAGCTCAGAGCAAGAAACTATCAGTTAATCAACGGTATATTATACAAGGCCGGAGTATGTTCCCCTCTACTCCGATGTATATCTCAAGCCGAAGGCCAAGAAATTCTTCGAGAAATTCACGAAGGCCTTTGTGGAAGTCATTTAGCCCCTAGAGCTCTGGCAGGAAAAACACTTCGCCAGGGGCTTTATTGGCCCACAATAACAGCTGATGCGGAGAGCTTGGTCCGCACTTGTCAAGGATGCCAGTGGATGGGTCGACGGAGTCATCGCCCACCAACAGCTCTTCAAGTCATTGCTCCAGTATGGCCTATGGCCAGATGGGGTATGGATCTAATTGGTCCCTTTCCGTTAGCAAAGGGAAATCTGAAGTTCGCAGTGGTAGCTATTGAATATTTTTCTAAGTGGGTGGAAGCAGAGCCCTTAACAGCTATCACTTCGAATAATGTACAAAAATTCTTCTGGAAGAACATTATTTGCCGGTTCGGAGTGCCTAGATATCTCACAGTTGATAATGGAACACAATTCGACGCAGAACCCTTCAGGAAGTTTTGCGAAGACCTAGGCATTCAACTATGTTTTGCTGCAGTGAGACATCCTCAGTCGAATGGAGCCGTTGAGCGAGCCAATGGAAATATCTTATCGGGGCTAAATCGAAGAATAGTAGGACTATCAAAGGGACTGTGGACCGAAGAGCTTCCGAAGATTCTGTGGTCCATTCGGACTACACAAACAAGGTCCACAGGTTTTACTCCGTTCAGACTGCTATTCGGAGATGAAGCTATGACTCCAACGGAGCTCAAAGGAGGATCTTTTCGCAGCACCGAACCAGACATCGAAGAGGAAAGACAAGCTTCGTTAGATCTGTCAGAAGAGACAAGACTTCGAGCTGTAGCTAATTTATCAAAGTATCATCAGCAGACGAAGACTTGGTATGACCCGAAGGTTAAGCTCAGCGAGTTAAGGCCGGGTCATCTTGTTCTACGAAGCATCATAGCACCAGGGAAGCTAGGCAATAAATGGGAAGGTCCATATCTAATCGTCCGCTCGGGGCGCCCTGGTTCATTTAAATTAGCTAATTTAGAAGGTGAAGAGTTAGCACACACTTGGCATGCGGAGCACCTAAAGCGATACTTCGCATAAGGGCTCCTTGTAATTCGCTTGTAATCACCTCTAAATTAATAAAGCGTACATCCTGTAGCGTGCCTTCCCCTTGACGCTCCTAGTCTCCCGAGCGGACGCGCTGGGACAGAAGTCGTTCGAGAGGGAAGTGTATTAAGCAGGGCTGTATTTCCGGACTTCGAACCCTTAAAGTCGAAGCCTCCGGTGTGGTGGCTGAAATCCATCCGGAGCCCAAGCTGATACCTTGTAGGCATCCGTAAAAGAGCCAATACCACATTCTACGGAGTCCAAGCTTCGGCTGGTAGACTTCCGTAAAAAGAGCCGAAAGTGGCCAAAATCTGCGGAGTCCAAGCTGCAGCTTGTCAGACTTCCGTAAAAAGAGCCGAAGGTGGCCAAATTCTGCGAAGTCCAAGCTCCGGCTGGTAGACTTCTGCAAAAAAGAGCCCAAGTGGCCAAATTCTGCGAAGTCCAAGCTCCGGCTGGTAGACTTCTGCAAAAAAGAGCCCAAGTGGCCAAATTCTGCGAAGTCCAAGCTCCGGCTGGTAGACTTCTGCAAAAATAGCCGAAGGTGGCTACAATTTCTGCGAAGTCCAAGCTCCGGCTGGTAGACTTCTGCAAAAATGGCTACAATTTCTGCGAAATCCAAGCTCCGGCTGGTAGATTTCTGCAAAAAACAGCCGAAGGTGGCTAAAGTAAAACAGCATTTAAGCCATGAGCTTCGAATGTCTGTTCATATGCGTCCAAAGTGACAAATTTCTTAAGACACTAAAGTGTCCTCAAAGTTATCTTAATTGATTTCTTTCGTAAGCAAACAAAGGTACCAAGTTACCATTCTTCTGACTACAAATAGTCGAAGATATTTCATAAGATTTCAAAAGATCTTTAAAACGACAGAGGGGCTCCGAACCCCCACAAAATTGTACTCCGAAGTTTTTTCTTTGCGCATAACCATCTTTGAATACAGTTCGAAGTTGCTTATACCCAAAGAGGGGCTAGTAAATATGGAGACAATTTTAAATCGGCATTCATTATTAAAACAAATATGTTTACAGATTACATTATGAAAAATTGGTATCTATACCAAGAAGGAATCGGAGACCTCTTCGGTCCCGAGAGCTAGGGGTGGAACGACTAGTTCCAACATCGGAAGTTCTAAGAACTTTACGTTTAACTCTCTTCCTTCCCTTCGAAGCTCTAAAATCCTTCTGTTCTTGTTGAAGCTCGGCCCAAGTTCGAAGCCGCTCGGGGCTTCTCTCCCAGCTTCTAAGATCTTCAGATCTTTTATTTTGGGCTTCACCTTCGTCTTCGGACCAATTAGTGTCTTCAGAAGACGAGGTGTTTACGTCAATCTCTTTATCTTCCTCTTTAATATAAGACAATACGTCTTTGATTACTTCGGGCGCAATAACGCCGGAGTCATCTCGAGGAATAAGGAATCGAGGACGCTTATAACTCTTTAGAAGTTCGAACGTGTTCCACAGTAAGCGAAGTTCGCTGTTAAGCTCTAACACTTCGATATCTTCCATAAGAGGCAAAGCCTAAAAATATGACAAACAAGATTTTCATTGATAAATATTTACAAGCATCAGCTTTACATAATCAAAAAATCCTAAATAATCCTAAACCTGCGGATTTGGAGGAGGCTGACTGCTCGAAGCTTGACTCCGAACTTGCTTTTGGCGTTGGCCTTCATCAATCCAAGCCTTGATCGCAGATCGACCTTCGGCTCTCCACGAAGTTTGGAAGGCTCGCCAAGCAGCAGCTACACCCTCGGAAGGTTTTAGAAGTCGGTCGTCGTCAAAGATGATAGAACCCTCTGCGCTCGGAGTAATTGTTCGGCCCAAATCCTCGTAGTAGCGAAGTATTCCAAGGGCAGACACTTGTCCGGAGAGTTCTCCATAACGTATGCCTGCCGTCTTCATTTGCTTCGCTGCTCCTTGAATTCTCTTTAGCCGGCGCAGTAGAGTTACATTGTCATCCGAAGGTAGTGATCCAGTAGTACCGAAGTACTCCAAGACACTTAACATCTGTTCGATGACCTCCGAAGCCACCTTCTCAGACTTAACCTTTTCTTCGATAAGCATATCCTTGGCCGAAGTCGTTTCAGCTAAAACTCCGGAGATTCTAGCGTTCTCCGTAGCCAAAGCATTCTTTTGAGTTAGGAGCTGGCCAGCCTCTTCTTGCAGCCTTACAAGTGCGGAGTCCTTTGCAGCATCCTCCGTCCGCAGTCTTTCAATCTCCGCTCGAAGCACAATTCTTTCTGCTTCGAGCTCTTTCTTTGCAGCCTCCAAGCTTTGCCTAGCCCTTCGCTCTGCTAAAATTACATTGTCCATTTGAGCTACTCGACCTTCGGAGAAGTTAAAATTTCTTTGAAGAGTTTCGTTCTCTTCCCGAAGTTGAGCAATTTCGTTTTCGTTCGACAAAGTTGCAGCGCGGGCTAAGACTGCTTGCTAAAAAAGAAGAAAAACTGGAATAAGAAATTATTCATATATAATTTATTATTCGGTTCGAAGATACTTCATACCTGATAAGCTGCTCTTTCTACAGCAATATTAAGCTTCGAACCCTTCGCTCTGCTTAAAAGGGCTACTAGCTCTGTTTCCCCGACTTTGCGACTGGCTTCACCCAAAGGTTTAACCAAAGTCCCAAGTCCGGCTTTCTCCTCCAAAAATGGAGTTATGAGAGGAAGCAGTGCTAAAGCCTTCTGATCAGCTCTGCTTAGCGAGGATCCGAAGGGCTCTTCCGAGGCCCTTGGAACTTCAGAAGATGGCCTCCCCTCAGTCGATTCACTTTCATCTGTTGACTCAGATGAAGTCGATCCTTGAGCAGGGAGAGGCTCGATGTGTCTTTTCCCTCTTCCAGGCCCCGGTAGAGCAACTCCTGGTTGCGGCCCTGAAGCTGTCGAAGGTCTTTGAGTTGTATCTTCGAGAGATACTTCGACAACAGGAGGCTCTGAAAAAACAAAAATATTACACATTGAATAATTTTGCAAAAATTGATAAGAATTAAGCAAAATTTACCTTCAACATTCTCTGGAATGTCGAGCACCGGACTGATCGGAGGATCAAAAGTATAGTCCTCATCCGAATCAGCTGCTAGATCTTGGACTACAGGAGCATCGTCCTGAAGAGCCCTCGTTACTTCTTCGAGAATCGAAGCCATAGTGACTTCGACTCCCCCTTCATCCACAGGAACTCCAGCCTGAGTTGTGTCTTCTTGAACTACCGAAGTCATTGGTTGATCAACATTGTCTCCAGACTCCGGTATGTTCGCAGGCACTTCGGCCTCATTTACACCCATAGGGGTTTCGTTTTGATCTTCTTGAGTATCCGGAGCTCTTACTTCTTCGATGTTGGCTTGAGGCTCCGGAATACCTGCATTGTCTTCAATATGAATACTTCGTTGAGCCGCATCTTCGTCAATTAATCTTACTAATAAAATACCTTCGTCTTCTTTAGAGCTAGAAGCCGAAGCTCTTGAGCTCGAAGGTGCGAGGTTTTTCGGCTTCCGAGCCACCTTCTTCGTCGGAGTCTTTGCGGAGCTGGAGGTTCCAGCTTCGGCTACTCTCTTCTTGGGTCCTTTCTCTTGAGGCACCCAGTCCATCAGAGGGGGTGGAGTTAACTCCAACATTCCCCATACTCTGTTAAAACGCTCCCAACTTCCGACTAATTTGATTCGCCATTCCTTTTCTGACGGAGTTGGAGCACCCAAAATCTTCTCCGAAGCCCTTACAATTTGCTCTGAAGTAATAGGGGCTGAAGAAGCTAAAAAATAATTCAAGTTAATCTTTCTTCGAAGTAAATATGTGCTATGCATGTTGGTTTCGAAGTTACCTGCAGGGCTTGAAGTATAGTTTATCTTGCGAAGACCGCCTTCCGAGTCATCTTCGAAGGCAATAGGCCAGTTGGCCATCAGCGGAGGAATTTGAAGTCCGATGAACTCTTCAGCTAAGTCCCGCATGCTCAACCTTTTGCTGATTTTCTGAAGCAAGTTGAGGCGAGCTTCGAGTTGGCCTTCGTCGGGTTGCACTAAGGCTTCTTTCCGGAACTGGATTTCCTTGAGGGGACCCGCCAGAGGACTACCCACTCCAACTTCGGCATAAAACCACCTCAGAACCCAATCGGTGTACCATCTAGCATTGATGGCCTTGGCGGGGAATTGCAGGGCATATTCATCACGAAGCCTAAAATTGATGCTTCCGAAGGAAACTACCACTTTCTCACCTCCGGAGCCTACGAAGGTCTTTGGCTGACAAGTCGCTCTATGCAGTGCAGCAAAGATTTCAGCCCTCCCCTCACAACCTTCGGCTCTCAGCGCCCATTCGAAGATAGCTAGCCTGGCTACAGCATTCGGAGACAGCTGGGGGAGGGTTACGTGAAACAAGTCAAGTACTTCGGCTAAAAAATCCACAGCCGGAAGGCCCAAGCCCGCTTCAAAAAAAGCTTCGAACACTACAACTTCTCCGGGTCTCGGTGATGGAATTGATTCTTTGCCCGGCTTCCGAATCATAACCCCATTACTAATATTTCCCCCCGCTGTGATTGCCAAAGACTCTTTCTTGCAGGTAGACCGCCCCAACTCAAAAGATTGATCCAAGTACTTGGTTGAGGGTGGGCACAGACCTTGGACATCGGGGATTTGGGGATTTTTTCCCTTTGCCGCCATGGAAGTTGTCGCCTGCATCGAAGGCGTCGCCGCCACTGTTGCCGATGCCGCCGCCGCAGCCGCTTGTTGACGAACCAAGGTCGAAGGAGGTGCAGAGCCTTTGGTCTTCGCCATCACAATTGCTGGATCGATCTGAGAGAGTGGAGATTAGGGCTTAAGAACTCGAAAGCTAGGGCTCAAGAACTCAAAGGGCTAAAAAGTTTTTGACTGAGAAGAAGCAGTGAAAAGGTAATCGGTAAAGTTTTGAGGTTCTTTATTTATAGCCTAAACTTTCCGTTTGTTACCGTTTGGGTTCTGCCCTTTCGCATTCCCGCCTGTTATTTTCCTCTGAAAATAACGCCTCGAATAACTCCGTTAGAAACAGAAACTAACGGTTATATTTTCTAAGTCTAAAAAGACTTTCGAACTTCCTGAGTCAGTTCTAAGATAGTTCGAAAAGTAATTACCTTATGACTGATTCGAAGTTCATGTCTTCGTATATTTCGAAGATAAAACAAAAATCAATAACCCCTATGATTGGTTATCTTTTCTTTCCGTATACTGCTCTCCTAACGTTACAGGTCGAACGGAGAAGCGTATTCGAGGGGCTACTGTTGGGGGAAAATATCTCATCTTCGGGGTTACTGCCGAAGCAGCATGAAGACAGCCAACCAGTTCGAAGATTGTCCGAAGGCCATCTTCGAAGGTGCTTGGAGCCTGGTTCTAAGCCCGAAAGCAGGCATTGGTTCGAAGTATGTCTTCGAACCAAAGCCCTTCAAGATCTTTTCTGCCAGCTAAGATGGAAGACTTATCTTCTATTCTATTAGATTAGTTTTTTACCATTTTAGCCCTATTAAGGAAACCGAATAATTTCCTTAATGTCGGTTGTAATAAAGGGGTAAATAGGTCTTTTCCTTAATGTTCAGGCCTATAAATACCCCCCATTTTATCCTGTAATGGGGACCGATTACAAGTGAATCAATATACACTTTCGAACTATTCTAAGCTATTATCCTTTCGGAGGCTTAGAACAGTTTGCTTCGCAAACACTTCGTTTGTTAGTTTCTTTTCTACAGAAACATGTTAGCGTAATCTTTTACGCCAACAGCTGGTTTTTTGGACGCTGATTTCGGTGGGTGCCAGCTGGATCGCAAGTCAACTTCCGGTATTTGCCAGCTTCTTGGTTCTTCACTTGTTTCTTGGTCTTCTAGAAAACAATCTGGAGTTGCACTTTCTACTACTGAGGCTGAGTATGTAGCAGCTGTTAGCTGCTGCTCACAGTTGGTTTGGATGATTTCTACTTTGCGGGATTTTGGGTTGGTCTTTCCTACTAGAGTTCCTTTGTTTTGTGATAGCACCAGTGCAATTAGTGTAGGGAAAAATACATGTATTCATTCAAAAACCAAACATATTGATGTGCGCTTTCACTTTCTAAGGGATCAATATGAGAAAGGAATCATAGATCTTATTCATGTTGATACCGATCAGCAGTTGGCTGATATGTTTACCAAACCCCTAGATCAGTCTACTTTTGAACGTTTGCGAGGGGATTTGGGAGTTGTGTATCCTTTTTAGGATACTTTGAGTCAGTTTTTTACATTCTTCTTTATTTTTTATTTTTTATTGAGTCTTTTTGTGTGCGTTCATATCATGCATAATCATCAATCATATTTTGAGCTTGCTTCTGTCATATGATTGATCTGCTTTACTTTATCTAGCTAGTATATGTTTTTGATTACTTGTCGATGATCATGTTCTATTTCAGTTCACATGATATATCTGATATTTGTCATATGCATGGCTTGTATGCTTTAAAATTTAAAAATAATCACCATTGCTTCTAGTAACTAGCATGTGTAGGCTGAATGCTATCGCTATCTTTTACATGCCTTGTAGCTAGATCCTTACTTAGATGCAGATATGCAACTTGGACATCCATATGCTTTAAATATGAAAAATGTGTTATAAAAATGATAAAAATTCAGAAAAAGGAAAAATTTATGCATTTTTATGATTATTAGAAAAGATCCAGGTGGGTTTGCTTTGTCGCATTGTATTGTTCTGGACTGCTTACCATAATACTTTGGTATGAACTAGGACGGTGTAATGTATGCCAAGACCAATGTCTTAAGATTCTGATGGTTCAGTTCTGGCCTAGGCTTGACTTGGTCGGTTAGCATAAGGTTTGACATGCAAATAACCCCTGGCGGAAATGAAAAAATAAAAAGGAAAAAGAAAAAGTCTGAAAAATTGAAAAAAGATGACAAGTTTGCTGAAGCACTTTGTTTTGGACAATGCTTATCTTGGTAGATATCAGTTAGCTTTTGCATCTCATGCTTTACTTTTCTTGTCAACTAGAAAATATGGTGATGCTTTTGTTTGCAAAAATCGAAAAATGTGTGCTACTAACTCTCTTTAGATATCATTTATTGCACTGATCATGTCATGTATCTTAGACAGTATATCTTTTGCTATACTTGTTAGATGTGGTAATTGCAGTTAATCATATCTAAGAAGCATGTTTTTTACACTCCACCTGTACCCCATTTGCATTCATGGCATATTTTGAGGGGGAGCTGCATTTCAGGGGGAGTTTGTGTCTATATCTCTTTAGAGTGCATTTAGTCTCACTTGATGAGTCCAATTGTCAACAAGGGGGAGAAATTTTGGAGTTTAGGGAACATTTTTAGCTTTCTCTGGGATTTATTTCAGGGGGAGTTCCTTGTTGGTAATTCTAAGATTGCACTTATTTTTGAGTCTTTATTTTTAGTTAACCATAATGACCATTTTCTTGCTTCTGTTTGGCTTTTGGTCATTAGGGTTAAAACTTTTATTTTCTCTCTTCTATTTTCTTTTGTTTTTGTTTTCCTGTTTCCACATGTTTATGCAGGTTCTAAAGAAGTGCTGAAGAGGGTGTTGATAATGCACTCATCAAGGGGGAGATTGAGAAACCGTGTTGAAGAACATGGGTTTTATACTCTTGATGTGATCAGTGATTGTCAACAGAAGTCAAAGGAAGAGACATGAAGACCTGTCGTGTCTGAGGTGCGTGTGACTCACGTACACGGGCAGCGAGCGACAACCAGGTAGAGGAGTCGCGGAGTCGGGCTGGCCCAATCCGGGTACATGGGCTAGGAGCGGCAAAGGATCCACTGGTCTGTTGACTGGGTTTAACTCAGGTATATGGGCGGCGAGTGATTGCTGGGCTGAAGAAGCTGCGGGGTCGGGTCGGCCCAATCCGGGTACCCGGTGCGAAGACGATGGATGCTTTGTCAGTTTCAGCGCAAAACTGACAACCTATGATTATTTTGTCTTTAGAATATTAATATTTAGTTTTTTAAGTCCAGAATATTTTTATTTGTGTCAGTTGATTTTTCGAAGGTTATTTTAGGAATTTCGGAATTTATTTTAGAGTCAGTGTTAATTTACCCTAGGGGTAAATTAGTCTTTTCCATGTATTAGGAGTCGCCTATAAATAGGCCCCTACACCCCTAGGGATAGGATGACTGTTTTTAATAGATCAATCTACTACAGTCCAATTTTTCTCGGTTTGGTTTTCATCTTCCACTGAAAACTTTTCGTTTTCTTCTCTCAAAGTTTTCGCCGGCAATCCGTCGCTGCTTGTCTGCGCACACGGCTTTCACGTGGACTCAGGCGCGGCAGCCAGGCCTTCCCCACGGCGCAGGCCAGCGGTAGCCTGCGCAAGGCGACGTCCTGCTGTGCCTTTCCTCCGGGCGACAGGCTCACGCCTCAGTGGGAAATCTGCAACAGCGGGCCCCACAGTGGCAGCGATCTCCTAGCGCAGCAGCAAATGGCTGGCAGCACATTGGATTGCGCGGCGAGCTGCGTGCGGCAGCGGTTTGCGCATTGACCCACACGCATCCGGGCGGGCCCCACTTCGTCACGCATAGATCAAAGCCGGCAGCAGGTCGTGTTGTCCCGTCACGCATAGATCAAAGCCGGCAGCAGGCGCACGCATTCCCTAGCATGGTACACGAAGCACGGCTGCAGCTTTCTCAGGATTTTTCCATCGGTGGGCCCCACGAGCAGCAGGACTTCGCATTGTTCTTCACGGCCAGGCTACCTCGGCGACGCACGACGACGACTAAATCTCAACGACATTTATTTCGCAGATCTCGGATGAAGGTAAGTATTTTATCTCCTAATTTTTAATTAGTTTAAATCTGTTAGTTAATTTTAATCTACTATTTCTTAGCTAGTTAATTAAATAAATATTGATCTATTTTTAATTAGCAGTAAAATTGTTTTTAGTATTTTCGTAGATTTTGTTTCTGCTAGATATTATTCTTTAATCTGCTTATTAGTTATCTCGTATTATTTATTTAAATATATCTGTTTAATCTGTTCATATAAAAGGAAAAGAATAGATTAGTCGCAATAATTTTTTTCTAGTTTTCACGTGAAATATTTTAGGTTTATATCAGAATTAATTTTTGAATGATCCATGCTTTATTCATTTGATTAGTAGTTTATTTCTAGACTGCAATATAAATAATTAGTAATTTATCTATGTGTTTTTATTTACTGCAGTATTTTTATTTAGTTTATTTTTAATATCATTTTAATTAGGTCACCAGTTATTTTTAGGCTAGACAAGTTTATTACCAATAATTTGCCTTGCTAATATTGTTTGTCTGGTTAAGTTGGTTGGGTGTTGGGTTTTTAAGTCATAATATAGCAAGAATTTTTTAGACGCCCATTCACCCCCCTCCGGTCGCTACTTTCGGTCCTACAGCCACATCGGTAAACACGGAGTGCATTCTCAGAAACAATCGATTGAAAGTTGTTGATCGTGTCAGAAAGAATTGTAGACTTTAAATGTTCATTATTTCAGGAATTTGCGGTTCAAATTTTACCTAGTTCAATTTAAATTCTAGAAACACACTTAATGAACTAAAAATAGTAAAATTACCTAGAAAAATACCAAAATTTTATCATAGAATCTACGTATTATATCATAACATCATGAAAAGTCTCATATTTTTAGACTTTATTTGTTTTTTAAGAATTAAAAAATCATTAAGCTCCACATTGTCGATCGAGTATCGCAACCTAGATTTTTTCAAAATTTATTTAGATTTAGTGGATAGGAACTAAATGGATAAAAATTATTAATATTATTTTTATATAAATTTTGGTTTATTATTTCAGGTACTTTCAATTCAAATTTCACATATTTCAATTTAAATCCTAGAAACATAATTAATAAATTAAAAATAGCAAACGTGCCTAGAAAAAGACTAAATTTTTATAAGTAATAATAAATCAATTTAGATTATAAAAAAATCAATTTCAAACAATGATTTAACAATCGATTTGCTTTTAACCCTAACACATTCCTTCTCTAAATCATTTTCCTTCTTGGAGAATCTTCGATTTATTAACATCCTATGTGATAACTTTCTTAAAATATTTTCAATTTTTTATCATAGTATCTAAATATAATATTATAATATCATGACAAGTTTTGTATTTTTTAGACTTTATTTTATTTTTTTAGAATTAAAAATTCTTAAGCTCCACATTACCGATGGAGTGTCGTAACATATATTTTTTGTAAATTTCTTTAAATTTAGTGGATAAGAAATAAAAATGGACACAAAATAGTGAATATGATTTTTTTTATAAAATTTAGTGCATTATGCTAGGTACTTGCAGTTTAAATTTCACATGTTTCAATTTAAATCCTAGAAACATAATTGATGAGTTAAAAACAGTAAATGGATCTAGAAAAATACAAAATATTATATGGAATGAGATATGTCGTATTTTTATTATACAAAAGTTTCAACTTTAAACAAAAATTTAACCATAAATTTACTTTCAACCATAACCTATTTCTTCTCAAAACTTTAAATCCTCTCAAAAGAATCTGAAGTTTCTTAACATCTTGTATGATAACTTTCTTAAAATATTTTTAAAATTTTATCATAGTATCCACATATAATATTATAACACCATGATAAGCCTCGTATTTTTCAGACTTTATTTGATTTTTTAGAATTAAAAAACCCTTAAACTCCACATTACCGATGGAGTGTCGTAACATAGATTTTTTTAAAAAATTATTTAAACTTAGTGGATAATAAATAACAATGGACACAAAATAATGAATATTATTTTTCTATAAAATGTAGTGCATTATTTTAGGTACTTACAATTCAAATGTCACATATTTCAATTTAAATTCTAGAAACACAATTAAGAAGTTAAAAATAGCAAATGGATCTATAAAAATACATATGTGTTCTATATTGAGTATAGAAAAAATTTAATCTCAAATAAAATTACAAATATCTTACTGCCTTGTATTGCTAGAAAACTCTCGCTAACTTAAGTATTTCATAATTATATAAAAAATAAATAAACCATACATATTAATATTCACTAACTTAATTATTCCATAATTACATAAATAATAAATGAACCATTAGTACCGTGATGCCAAGTCATCTTGAGCCTAAGTTTAATTTATGTGAAATTCTAAAACAAATACGGATGTATCCATTTATACTACCTCTATCTACTGCCAACATCAACAAGAGTAAAAAATATTAATAAGAAAAATTAGTAATGTCAAGTGATAATTAAGAGAAAAGAAATGGACGATAATCAAATAAACTTTTTAATTTATAAACCGATTATAGATAATAAGATAAAACTGAAATATTTTTTGATATAATTAAAAAGTTAGAAATAAAGTCTTACCTATGCTTGGTTTGTAAATCAAAGTTTTGATATTAATATTTTACTTCGCAATATTAATTTACTATTAATAAGAATTATTTTACTCATAGTATTAATATATCATTAATAAGAATTATGTTATTCTTTTATCTTATATTTAATTTATTAATTTATGTTAAAAATGAATTAGTTGTCGGCAGAGGGAGTAGTGGAGTACGCCCAATTGTGGAATCCGGGCCCACCATCATCCCACCGAAAGGTGGGCCACGCCAACCTGCTTTCGGACATGGACCACCGGGGGCAACAACGCAGCCTCGCGTACGGACAAAGAGGCTTTCGAAACGGGACGTGCTACTATGCTAAAATATCACTGAGAAGTGGGCCGAAGGTAGGTGGGACCCGGCTTCAGTGAGATTGCGGGGAAAGCAAGTCAGGCACGCGACCCGGGAAGAACACATCTCGCTCACGATTCTCACCAGCAGGTGGGGACTCGAGGGCTGGTCCCATCTTGTCAGTGACCCAACGGGTGGGAAGCGCGTGACGATAACGCGACCTTGGAGGGAGCTTGTGTCGTGATAAATCGTTTCCCTTTTCGCACAGAAGGCCTCCTCGCCACCCGCCTCCCCGCCGGCCTCACGCTCCGAAGCCTTTCCGCTCTCGGGTGCCAGAGCCCCAGCGAGAGGTCGGTGAGGAGGAGGCGGGCGCGCGCTGGGAGCGTGGGATCAGGGTTCGACCGTCCGGGTAGGCGGCGTCAGGGAGGGGAGAGATGTCGACGCCGGCGAGGAAGAGGCTCATGCGGGACTTCAGGCGGCTGCAGCAGGACCCGCCTGCCGGCATCAGCGGCGCACCGCACGACAACAACATCATGCTCTGGAACGCCGTCATATTCGGGTAGCCACACCGTAGTCACAAGCTCTAGAGGTTCTGGAGCTGGGGATCTCGCAGTACTTGTGATACCCTTCAGACCTTTTTTTTTCTTCCGTGGATTGATTTGATACTGATGTCGTTTGCTTTTGATTTTTTGTGCGATTCTTCAGGCCGGATGACACACCTTGGGATGGAGGTCAGTCCATTTGATGTTTCTCCTTTAGTTTGTTCTGATCGTAATAGCTGTTTAGTTACAAGTGATTGCATTCTGGCATATTGATAATTCTGTGATTGATGAAATGGATAATTAATGTTGTGCATATTTGTAACTTATGTGATATTGTGCGTAAATCTGCCATCCTTTTCATTTTATTTTGCATCTCAAATGTGGGCATTCACAAGATGGATTTTGTCGTTATGGAAAATAAAATATGTTTCCAATTAGTCTTCATAGTTTATACCCAAAAGTAGGGGGTAAGTGCTTTTGAAAAGGCATCACAAGGCCAAGATTGAGCCTTAGTAGGTTTCTGCTCATATCTTGCTCAGCCATAGCCTTATTCAGTTAGTCATAGGTTATGCCATGCAGTTAGCTATCATATCTGTAGGAATGGGGATACCTTGTTTTAAATAGGAGCATTCTATTTGGGTCTGTTTGATTGCTTGGATGGGGCTATATGGGATCTCGTTTGGTTCACGGGCAGGGTAGATAGGGCCATCATCCTAGATGCTGAACAACCCTATCCCAATTTTTTCCTGGATGAACTCATCCATCCTCTCTCGTGAGACCATCTCATCTCATCCATGCTCATGTACCTCCAATCCAGCCAAACAAAAAATTAGATCATCCCATCCCATCCAACCAAACAAAAAAACTGGATCATCCCATCCAACCAAAAACTGGACGGAATCATCCCATCTACATTTGCCCTCCAACCAAACGCTACCTTGTGGATGTTGAAATAGGAAACTATTGACTTAATTCTCAAAGTTCTTTAAATAATACCACCATTTACCAATCATCAAGATAAAACTGAAGTATTTTTTTGGTCAGATTAGACCATGTTTATGTCCTTATTCTGAAGAGGACATATTACTTTGGACTCCTGAGAGATACTGAGATAGGGCTGTAGCAATTTTATGGCAATTTCATTTGATTCCTACTTTGGAATTTGGAATAAATCTATATAAAAAGAGTGATAGAATATACAGGAAAGTCGAATTATTTTGTGAGGAAGGAAATTCAGTTTTTTAGTAGTTGGTGTCCACATTTTGTCACTCGTATGCGTAGTCTTATGGGCTTTAAATAATTGGTTAAAAACCCTTGGACATATACAACTGTTCACATGATCATGTCTCTTTGTTTCTAATCTTAAGATTGCAATTTTGCAACATCATGCAGTCAGATAAATCGCATCAATAAGTATGGTTTGTAGTGTTTTTACATTGCTTATGAACATAATGCAGAGTGTTAAATGAGTACTTCTAACATCTGATTGTGTCTTGTATATATAGGCACGTTCAAGCTGACCCTACAATTTACAGAAGATTATCCCAACAAACCACCAGTTGTTCGGTTTGTCTCAAGGATGTTTCACCCAAATAGTATGTCTCCTTAACTTGCTTTTTGAGCCTGTTGATCATCTTTGCAAATTACTCCATTGTTCCCAAGAGATTGAAGTGTTGAAGATTTGCACAACTCATTGTTTTGTTATCCATTCAGTTTATGCAGATGGAAGTATCTGCTTGGATATCTTACAGAATCAATGGAGCCCTATATATGATGTTGCTGCGATATTGACCTCTATCCAGGTATCATTTGGACTTTTGCAGTGACTTAACAATCACATCAATAGTAGCTTAATGGGTTTTTAATGCTCTCTTGATTGTAGCCATTTGTATTGTCATTTCATTTGGCATAGATGCCATTCCCATCAGGAAGGAAATCTTTTCCCCCTATGATAAGTTGCATCCACCAAAGGCATATCCAGATCATTATTGTTTACCAAACCACCAGTTATATGGTAGTGGCACCCATAAATTGGTTATTGTCATACATTTGCTGACAAGTAATGGCTTGGGGGTCAAAGTTGATGTGTGCCTGTCTGTATCCACAATTCCACATTTCATTCTTAGTTATTTCTGTTGTGTCTTTCTGTGCAGTCCCTGCTCTGTGACCCAAACCCAAATTCTCCTGCAAACTCCGAAGCAGCCAGACTGTACAGCGAGAACAAGCGTGACTACAACCGCAAAGTTCGTGAGGTTGTGGAGCAGAGCTGGACGGCTGACTAAGTGAAGGGCATGTTCGCATTGCCAATTTCCACAATAAGCTTCGCCCAAACATCTGCATTTCTTGCTTTCCCGGTCTGTACCATCTACTAAAACATAAAAAATCTTCAGTGATCGTTGTTCCTGTGCTTGATCCCCTGTTTGTTTTCCCAATGTAGTAGCTACCTATTTGACGAATTTAAGGTATTGATGCTTATGTACTAGCCAAGAAGTTGTTGCTAGGCTGCAGAAGCCTCATTCTTAGGACCCTCCATGCTTTCTAGCTGTGATAACGTTAGGTCACGGGAAGCTTGCTGAATCTGTACTTGCCACAAAACGAGTGGTTTTATTGTTGTCACCAAACTCTGCCGTTGGTAGAAACTAGTTTTGATATTGACAGGAGGATACAGGTGCTTGCACAGCACAGCATTATTGTACTCCTAAGTCCTAAGACACAGACAAATGAATAATCTAACAAAAAGGAGAGAAACAAATGTCTTCCGAGATCAAAGATCTACATTGGCAAAAGCAGTCAGGAAAGAGAGTGTATCCATCAAGAAAGTGAACCACATTCTCGAGGATCAACATTATCTCCCGTCTTCAGCTTGCCGCCTTCAGGTGCTACACGTCGTCTCAAATTTCCATCTTCAGTTGCAGCCTGCAGACACATATTCGTCCAGGAATTCAGGAAATCTCACAAATTGCTCCTATTGGCCCTCTCTCCCTTCATTGACTGATCTATCTGCATGTCCAAGAAAATGGAACAAACGTTACAAACTGAACAAACGTTACAAACTGAACAAACCAAACTTAGGGCCTGTTTAAGAAGTTAGTACTTTCTAGCAGTTGTATTACTTTTTAAAATATAAACTTTGAGAAACCAAATGACGGTTGTATTGTGGTTTTATACTTGATGAGTGATTGATAAATTTGCCTGATTTAATGGTCTGATTTTGTCATTGGCTATTTGGGTTCACCGATCGATCGGTGTGCATTGAGATGTGTGTTGTGTGGAGATTCGTGTTTTGCTTGTCTCATGTTGTGTAGGGTTGAGATGCGAGTCAACTGTCAATGGCGGGTGATTGGGGTCAAGCAGGGAGCTCGATGCCAGACAGTCAAGGATTCCGGGTGAAGTTTAGGAAGATCGCAGGCGTACACGTGGATATGAAGCAAGACATGGACGAACGTATGATCGAGACAATATGTTGACCAAGTCAGCGAAAGGGATGCTAGTTCAAGTGATAAGGCGGCTCGAGGGATCGAGAGCGGGAGAGACTTGCTGGCGGTCGAGTTCGTGGATTGGTGACACGTGTCGACGATCTGAAGATGCTTTATCGGTTTCGGCTCAAAACCGTTGAATCGAGATCAAAGCTTCCTGAAGCGGAGCCGTAGTCGCTACGAAAGCTTCGAATCGTGACAAACTACCTTTAGATATGATTTTACATTTTTAGCCCTATGGGCCTTCTCTGTGAAAAAACCCTAGGGGTATTTGTGTCTTTTTCGCTTTTTGAATTTCCTATAAAATACCCCCTAGTCCTAGGGTTTCTACCAACTCAATCATTTGAAAAATCGGAGTTCACTTTCTACTTTCCCAAAAATTTTCTCTTTCACTATGCGCCGCCAGTAGCTCTTCATCGCTTTCATTGCAACAAATATTTTTCATTATCGTTGGCTTTCTTGTTCTTCTGAAGCTAGCGTGTGAGGGCCGTAGAAGTTTCTCTCGATTTTGCTGCACACTGTTTTGGGCCGGCCGGCAGAAGTCTGGAACTACCTCCTGCCTTGGCGGTTGCGGTCCTTATCTAGAACCTATCGTAGGTGGCGACTCAGTGACTGCTTCAAGCCTGCGCGAGTGAACTCGCTATCTCTGTGAAGCCGACCGGTGCTGCAGTCTCAGTCTCATCGCCTCATACGTCAAGCTCTTCTGGTCCTGCTGCCTCGACCTTACAGTCATCTAAACTTCTTTGCTGCTGCAGCAAGGTTCTCCAACAGATTAAAGGTTTTATTCCTTTCTATTTTTACTGATTAAAAGTACTACATTTTGTATGTGCATGAATATATCTGTTATATATCTGTTGGTAATTAATTATAGTGCACAATGCATGTTTTGTTCTTGTTCGGCTGAGATCCCCTAGGCTCTAGAGTTACTCTGTTCTAGGCCATTCATTGTATCTAGTTGACTAAGTTCACTTCTTGATCTGGATTATTTATGTTGTATTAAATATTTGTTTAAATGTTGGTGAATTGTTATTGACCTGAGCTTTATGAAATGCCTGTGATCAATGGATGTTTTCCTAGCACGTGATGATTTGTCTATCTAGTTTGTGATTGATTATTGATCTGCCTTGTGCATTTTATACCGGTGTCTTTTTAATCAAGACATTGGTTTGTTTTCGAAGGCTAGATTATTTTTGTGCTTGTGATCTCTCAAACTGTCGTATCATATCATATTTGATAGGAGAGTGATGACACTTGCTTTCACTGGGATTTTGCTTTGAAATCTTATCTTCTTCAGTTTTTTCTTTTAGAGGAGCGTTGGGTGTTTTGAAAAGACCATCAATTTGAAAAAATCTGTTAAGGCGCCTATTCACCCCCTGTAGTCGTCCGTTTCGGTCCTACAATTGGTATCAAAGCGGGTTAAGATTACCAATTGACCTTAACCGGTTTTGTTATCCATAGGCGACATGGACAGAGTTAGCAAAATCCCTCTGTTCGATTGGGCATACTTTGCATACTAGAAGGTGCACATGGAGGCTTATCTTCAAAGTCAAGTAAGTGCAATTTGGGAGATTGTGGACTCGCAATACTCCATCCCTGAGACTCGGGATACTCAAGCTGAGAAAGATCAGTATACTGCTAACTGCTAAGCTAGAAATATACTATTCATTGGCCTGAGTAGAAATGAGTTCGATAGGGTACAACACTATCAGATTGCTATGGAGATTTGGTCCACACTACTGTGTTTCATGAGGGCACAAATCAGATCAAGGCTAGGCGCCAAAGCACTTACAACCAACAGTACTAAATGTTTATGCTGAGCCCTAGTGAATCTATTGATGTCATGTTTGCTGGATTTGATAGCATTGTGAGCAATTTGCGTTCTACTGGAACTTTGTCTTATTCTGATCATGAATGTGCTGGAAGTAAAGATTTCTAGCATTGAGGAGTCTGCAAGTTATAACACACTAACTTACAACGAACTCTTTAGCAAGCTGAAGTCCACTGAGATTATCAAAGCATCTCGTCAAGGACTTGGAAACTCTTTTCCACAATTAATGACACTAGTTTCCGGTTCTAGCAGTTGCACCTTATCTGGAGGTATTGCATCTGGTTCTTCTAGGTCTTGTGTCTTTGCTGGTGGTTTTGCTTTGTACTCTTTGGTCTCTATCACAAAAGAGCAGGTGGACACTCTAGATGATGAGGAGCTTGCTCTCATTGTCAAGAAGTTCACCCGTTTCTATATTGATAGACAGGATCAGAGGAGAGGAGGCTCTCGGGAGTGTTTTGAATGTGGAGATTTTTCTCACATCAAAGCTAACTACCCTAAATTGAAAAAGAAAGATAAGAATGAGAACATGTACTAGAAGAGGGACAAGAAGACCTATTTCAATAAGAATCGTGACAAGCTTGCTAAGAGAGTAGCCAAGGCAGCATCCAGAGCATTCGTGGCTGCACTGAGCGACATCGACACTTTTTCAAGTGAAGAGCCAAGCTCTAACGAGCAAGAATCGAAGGAGGAGAAGAAGTCGAAGGACTTTACTAGCCTTTGCTTCATGGCCGACAACATCCACAGCGGCGATGAGCTAGACTCATCTGAGGTATATCTATCCCGCGACCAGCTTCTAGTAAAAAATGATGAATTGAATAATGCTTTAATTGGTCAGGATAGATTACTTAAACAGTCTGCTAAAGAAAGGAAATGACTTAGACTTAGGCTTGAATCTGTATCAACTGAAATTGCTATGCTTAGGTCTAAGTCTGAGGATGCTGAATTTGAGTCTTGTTTGGTGGTCATGAGTGAGCTTGCTGAGCTGCTTACTGTGCATGCTCAAACTATTGATAAGCTTGAGACTACACAGAAACAGTTCATTGTGGTGGAGTCTAGACATATTTCTTCTGATGCTTGCTCAAATTGTCCTTTATTGATTGATAGCATTAATTTGAGAGACAAGCATGTTAAGGAGTTAGAGGCTAGATTAGAGAGTGCTAAGAGTTCTAAGGATGTGCAGCCTGCTTGTCCCACCTTCATCACCTTTAAGGACCAACTCAGTTTTGCTAGAGGGCAAGCTGAAAAGCTGATGATTGAAAATGATTACCTTCTCTCTGTAGTTGATAAATGTACTAAAGGGAAGGGTAGGATGTGTTTACTCTTGGCCAAGACCAAGATGTGTGTTGATAGGGTAGGGTTAGCTTTAGGGTTAGGTTTTGAGAGAACCACTTTAGACATTAAGAGCAAAACATTGTTCACTTCACCCACTACCCTAGATAAAGAGAGAGCCCAGTTAGACACTCCACAAAAGCCCAAGAAACTCATCCACCCAACAAACAAACCACCTCCTTCACCAAAGAAAGCCTCTGTAGGACCGTAAGTAGCGACCAGATGGGGGGTGAATGGGCGCCTAAAAATTCTTGCTAACCTGTGTGCTAATCCCAACAACCAAACGAACTTAGCCAGACAAATAATATTAGCAAAGCAAATTGCAGGAATTAAAATGGTTTAGCCTAAAAATGACCGGTGTCCTAATTAAAATGATATTAAAGATAAACTAAATAGAAATACCGTAGTAAATAAAATTGTTACTAGAAATATTTAATAACGTAGGAAAAATACCTAAATATATTAATAAAAATTCAGATTGCGGTCTAAAAATAAAATACTAATCAATTAAATAAAAACATGCATCATTCAAAAATTAATTTAGAAATAGACCGAAAATATTTCAGGTAAAAACTATAATAAAAATATAACTACGACTAATAAATTTTTCTTTTCTTTTTATATGAGCAGATTAAACAGATAAAAAGAATAATACGAGATAACTAATAAAAATTTAACAGATTAAAAATTAACTACGAAATTATTAACTAGATTTAATCTACCTAAAAAATAGAAGATTAAAAGCTAACCTGCATGTTGACCGCAGAAAATCCGGAAGTCACCGTCTGCACCTCGCTTGGCCACCGGCTGAATCCTCCCGTACACGTCTTTGGCCATAGCCTCGATCTTCACGTACACGACGTGAGCAACTTGGCCGCCGTGCGCCTGCGATGCAGTATGCGGCCACTGCTGCGCTGACGTCCGTGGAAAAAGCAACCACAGCAGACCGCACGCGTTCCTGTGCTCGGTGCTGCAAAGGCTCGCCTGCTCACTGTGACCGGCTAGGAACGCTGCCCTATGCAGCTTCTCTAACAAGCCATTAATGCATAATCAAAGGAACAACAGCCTGCTGAATAAAAAACAAATATGTGGACTCTGTGTTGAATTTCGACGAGGCTGCTGCATGCGCGACCAATGACGAAATCGTCACCAACTGTTGGTATGCATCAAATGTCTGCATGGGTGCATGAAAAGGCATGCCGCAAGACTTCCCAGCCACCATGGGGCCCACTCTGGGCTGCCGTGCCCTGCTGCTGTGCCTTTTCCCTGTGCCGCCGCGTCAAATAGAAAAAAAAACTTTCGCCGTGGGGAGAAGACCTGCGCCTGCTGGCTTCTGATGCCTGACGCCAGTGGGAGCCCACGCACGTTAATGTGCCGTGCGCACACGCCGCCTGCGCTCCCACAGATCACGCGCCGCCACGCGATTCAGTGCACTACCGGAGAAGAAAATCTACGACGAAAATTCTAGAGAGAGATTTTTGGTGGACTGTAGATTGATCTCTTAAAAACAGTCACCCTATCCCTAGGGGGTAGGGGCCTATTTATAGGCGACTCCTAATAGATGAAAAAGACTAATTTACCCCTATGGTAAATTACACTGACTCTAAAATAAATTCCGAAATTCCTAAAATACCCTTGGAAAAATCAACCGACACAAATAAAAATACTCTGGACTTAAAAACTAAATATTAATATCCTAAAAACAAAATAATCATAGGTTGTCAGTTTTGCGCCGAAACTGACAAAGCGTCCACCGTCTTCGCACCGGGTACCCGGATTGGGCCGACCCGACCCCGCAGCTTCCTCAGCCCGGCAATCGCTCGCTGCCCATGAACCTGAGTCAAACCCAGTCAATAGACCAGTGGATCCTCTGCCACTCCAAGCCCATGTACCCGGATTGGGCCAGCCCGACTCCGCAGCTCCTTTGCCCGGCTGTCGTTCGCTGCCCGTGTACCTGAGTCACACGCGCCCTAGACGCGGCAGGTCTTCATGTCTCTTTCTTTGACTTCCGTTGACAATCACTCATCACATCTGGAGTATCAAACCCATGTTCTTCAACATGGTTTCTCAATCTCCCCCTTGATGAGTGCATTGTCAACACCCTCTTCAGCACTTCTTCAGTACCTGTAAAAATATGTGGAAACACGAAAACAAAAACAAAAGAAAATAGAAGGAAGAAAATAAAAGTTTAACCCTAATGACCAAAAGCCAAACAGAAGCAAGAGAACGGTCATTATGGTTAACCAAAAATAAAGACTCAAAAACAAGTGCAATCTCAGAACTACCAACAAGGATAATACAGTAAAGGCAAAAGACTGAAATAAATCCTAGAGAAAGCCAAAAATGTCCCCTAAACTCCAAAATTTCTCCCCCTTGTTGACAATTGGACTCATCAAGTGAGACTAAATGCACTCTAAAGAGACATAAACACAAACTCCCCCTGAAATGCAGCTCTCCCTCAAAATATGCCATGAATGCAGATGGGGTGCAGGTGGAGTGTGAAAGCATGCTTCTTAGATATGATTAACTGCAATTACAACATCTAACAGGTATAGCAGAAGATATACTTTCTAAGATACATGACATGATCAGTGCAACATATGATATCTAAAGAGAGTCATTAGCGCACATTTTTCGATTTTTGCAAACAAAAGCATCACCACATTTTCTGGTTGACAAGCAAAGTAAAGCATGAGATGCAAAAGCTAACTGATATCTACCAAGATAAGCATTGTCCATAGCAAAGTGCTTCAACAAACTTGTCATCTTTTTAAATTTTTCAGACTTTTTCTTTTTCCTTTTTATTTTTCATTTTTGCCAGGGGTTATTTGCATGTCAAACCTTATGCTAACCGGCCAAGTCAAGCCTAGGCCAGAACTGGACCATCAGAAGCTTAAGACATTGGTCTTGGCATACATTACACCGTCCTAGTTCATACCAAAGTGCTATGGTAAGCAGTCCAGAACAATGCAATGCGACAAGGCAAACCCACCTGGATATTTTCTAATAATCATAAAAATGCATAAGTTTTTCATTTTTTTGAATTTTTATCATTTTTATAGCCCATTTTTCATGTTTAAAGCATATAGATGTCCAAGTTGCATATCTGCATCTAAGTAAGGATCTAGCTACCAGGCATGTAAAAGATAGCAAAAGCATTTAGCCTACACATGCTAGTTACCAGAAGCAATGGTGATCATTTTTCAATTTTAAAGCATAAAAGCCATGCATATGACAAATATCAGATATATCATGTGAACTAAAGCAGAACATGATCATCGACAAGTAATCAAAAACATATACTATCTAGAGCAAGTAAAGCAGATTAATCATATAACAGAAGCAAGCTCAAAATGTGATTGATGATTATGCAAGATATGAACACACACAAAAAGACTCAATAAAAAATAAAGAAGAAAGAAAAACTAACTCAAAGTATCCTAAAAAGGATACACAACTCCCAAATCCCCTCGCAAACGTTCAAAAGTAGACTGATCTAGGGGTTTGGTAAAAATATCAGCCAACTGCTGATGGGTATCAACATGAACAAGATCAATGACCCCTTTCTCATATTGATCCCTCGGAAAGTGAAATCGCACATCAATATGTTTGGTTTTAGAATGAAGACATGGGTTTTTCCCTACACTAATTGCACTGGTGCTATCACAAAACAAAGGAACTCTAGCAGGGAAGAACAACCCAAAATCCCGCAAAGTAGAAATCATCCAAACCAACTGAGAACAACAGCTAGCAGCAGCTACATACTCAGCCTCAGTAGTAGAAAGCGCAACTCCAGATTGTTTTCTAGAGGACCAAGAAACAAGGGAAGAACCAAGAAGCTGGCAAGTACCAGAAGTAGACTTGCGATCCAGCCGACACCCACCAAAATCAGCGTCCAAAAAACCAGCTAAATCAAGAGACAATGACGCAGAATAATAGAGACCTAAATCAGGAGCATATGTAAGATACCTGAAAATACGCTTCACAGCCTGCCGATGAGATGCGCGTGGTGAAGACTAAAAACGCGCACACACACCCACGACAAACTGAATGTCCGGTCTCGTCGCAGTCAAGTATAGTAGTGAACCAATCATCCCTCGATACTCTCTCTCATTTACCTTGACGCCGTCTTCGTCCTTGTCCAGACCTCCAGATGTGCCCATTGGGGTCATCTGTGGCTTTAGCTCTCCACCAAAATCAAATTTCTTCAGCATATCCCGTGTATACTTACCCTGGTGGATGAAAATGCCGTCCTTGGTCTGCTTGATCTGGAGACCTAAAAAGTACTTGAGTTCTCCCATGAGACTCATCTCAAACTCGCTATGCATCTGCTCAGAAAACTTGGACACAAGCTCATTAGTAGAACCACCAAAAATAATATCGTCCACATAAATCTGAGCAACCAATAAGTCTGCGCCATCTCTAAGCAAGAAAAGAGTTTTGTCCACCGAACCCATCACAAAACCATTCTGCAACAAAAACTGCTTTAGGCGATCATACCAAGCCCTAGGGGCTTGCTTCAGACCGTATAAAGCCTTCTGCAACTTGAAAACATGTCGTGGAAACTTAGGGTTCTTGAAACCGGGGGTTGCTTAACATAGACCTCCTCTTCTATATATCCGTTTAGAAAAACACTCTTGACATCCATTTGATAAAGCTTAAAACCTTTAGAAGCAGCAAAGGCCAAGAGAATACGAATGGACTCAAGACGAGCAACAGGGGCGAATGTCTCTTCAAAATCAATACCTTCTTTTTGACAAAAACCCTATGCCACTAATCGAGCTTTGTTGCGCACCACAACACCATCTTCTCCTTGTTTGTTCTTAAACACCCACTTGGTACCTATGGTGTTGCATCCAGGTGGCAACTCAACTAGTGTCCAAACCCGATTGTGAACAAAATTTTCAAGCTCTTCTTGCATGGCGTTTATCCAATTTGAATTAGAAAGAGCATGAGAAACATCTCTAGGCTCAAAAGTAGCAACAAAAGCAGACTCAGTAAACATAGCAAGAGAACCAACTGAAGACCGTAATGATCTCTCCGTAAGATCACCAATAATGAGCTCTGAAGGGTGATCACGCTGAACTGTTCGGGATCCTAAGTGATCTGAAGTCACCTCACCGGAGTCAGCAACTGGCTCCTATAGACTCGGCTGAGAAGTCATCTCACCGGAGTCAGCACCTGGCACCTCTGGACTCGGCTGAGGAGGCTCGATCGAAGTAGAAGGAGTGATTAGAGGTCCGTCCTCATCCTCAGTCGAAGTCTCATAAGGTGTGGGGTCTGCAGGCGGTGCAGAGGGCCCACCCTCATCATCAGTAGGAGTGTCATCATCTTCCTAAAAGATGGACTCTCCAAGCTCATCATCTCCAGAAAGTTCAAAAGAAGGAGTCGGCGAGGGAAAACACTCATCAAAAGAAACCTCACAAGTCTCGACAAGCATCTGAGAGTCTAGGTTCCAAACACGAAAGCCTCATGAATGCAAAGCATAACAAAGAAAGACTCCATCCCAGCAACGAGACTCAAACTTGTCCAAGTGCCCTCCCTTCTTGAGCACAAAGCAGTTGCATCCAAAATCTCGCAAGTGACTCACCTTGGGCTGTCTGCCAAACTGCAACTCATATGACGTCTTACCTAAGTAAGCTCTAAGAAAGATGTGGTTAGCAAGATAGCAAGCTGTGTTCATAGCTTCAACCCAAAAACACCTAGGAGTCCTATGCTCATCAAGCATCGTCCTGGCCATCTCGACAAGCGTGCGGTTCTTTCGTTCCACAACACCGTTCTGTGGGGGAGTGTAAGGGGTAGAGAACTGATGATCAAGACCCTGATCACTACAAAAACTGACGAACTGAGAGTTCTTAAACTCAGAGCCATTGTCCAAACGAATTCCTCACATCAGACCATTGTTCTCATTCTTCAGCTTCAAAATAAGGTCGTGAACATACTGAAAAGTCTCATCCTTAGACTCTAGAAAGTAAACCCACGAGAATCGAGAAAAATCATCAACTATCACAAGGGCATACCACTTCCCACCGACTGAGCGTACTCGAGCTGGACCTACTGTATCCATGTACAACAGCTCTCCCGGGTACGAAGTCATCACCTGAGTCATAGGTGCGTGAGAAGCGGCAACCATTTTCCCATGACGACATGGATGACACACTAGATCCTTCTCCATCTTAAGCTTAGGCAATTCTCGGATAAGATCCATAGAACTCAATCTGACAAGCAGATCAAAGCTCAAATGACCTAACCTTCTATGCCACTTCCATAGCTCAGAGGAGGATCCGACCATCAGACAACGAGAAGGGCCAGAAGAACTAGAGAAATCAATACGAAAAACCTTACCAAAAGGTAAGATCCGGCAAACTAAAGATCCTCTAGAATCAACAACAGAAGAAATGCCCTTCTTAAAGCACACTTCTAAACCATCCTCAAGAAGTTGCGACACAAAAATTAGATTAAAGTTCAGATTTCCAACTAAAGCAACATTCTTCAAAGAGAAATAATCTGAAATACGAATCGACCCGATACCTTGTACCTTACCTTGACCACTGTTCCCAAAAGTGATGTATTCCTTGGAGCTCGGGGGAGTGAGGCTGGAGAACCATCTGCGGTGTCCCGTCATGTGGCGAGAATATCCTGAATCCATGATCCATACGTCCTCTAGTCCTCGATCCTGCAAGATCAATGGTCATGAGTGGGAGCAAATGGTCGACCACCAGGTCTAGCAAAAGTACTAAACCAGTGTCGAGTCATCTGCTCGTAAGTAGGAAAGCAGAAGGAATCATATGAGTCTGGACCACAACGCGGCTCAAAGCGCGGTCCTCTGTTCTACCTAAAATCACGACCACGAGGTCCAAAACCATATCCCGAACGATCTGGAACTCTGCTAGAACGGAAACCACCCTCCGGAGCATGGTCATAAAAACCATCTCCTCTACCACCACCTACACGACGTGGCCTGGCCTCTAGCCTCTCTCTACATCGAGGAACTCTCTGTCTACCACCCTGCTGGTAGAACTGCTCCTGCCCACCTCGAGCTCTCTCTGCTCGCTCAACCCGCATCCTCCTGAAGCAAAAGTCCTCAAGATGTCCGTCTCTCTGACAAAACTCATAGTGATAGGTAGGATTCTTGGGATGTGATTGAGCCTTGGGATTCTTAGGCTTGGTGGTTTTGGGTGTAGCATCTTTGGTGTGAGAGGGTCTAGGTAAAGAATCAAGAGAAGTGTGGAGAGCTTTAGGCTTTGGGACCCAGATTTGCTTCTTAGCTAGAGCTTTAGGTTGTTCTCGGAACACTCCATACTTGGGCTGACTATCATTAAAGGACTTAGTGGAGTGAGTCTTTGAATATTTCTATTCGGGAGTCATCTTACTCCACTCCACTGCTCGGCTAATGGTACTCTCAAAATCAGCCTTGGTATAGGTGTAACCTACCCCAAACCCATCCTGTCTCTTGAACTGTTGGATCATCATGCCGAGCTGTGGCTCTCTAGCACTAATCCAAATCAGGATCTGACGGAGGTAAAAGTTCTCGTTCTGAACATCAGCAAGCTCCTCTCTCAAGGAAGCTAACACCTCCACCTGAGACAAGCAGATCTCACACTCTTTATCAACTTCGACAGACTTCTCAGCTTTTAGCTTGATCAACTCCATTCTCATGGACAAGCAGTTCTCACAAACAGTGGGTGGAACTGACAAGGTCTCAAGCTCTAGCTTAGTCTACTCCAACTCAGCTCTCACTCCAGCTAACTCGCTCAACTGCTCATCACTCTTGGCTCTCAGCTCAGCTATACTAGCTAAATGTGATGGGCAGTCTACACAAGGTACGACTATAGTGGCATGAGCATATTTTAGCTCCTACTGAGCGCTTTCAAGCTCAATGGCCATAGCGTCTCTCTCATCTACTCTCTCTGTGTACCTGGACTTAAGAGTCGTCAGGTCACACAACAACACCTCACAGTTAGGGCACTCACTACTATCACCCAAGCAAGGGGAAGATGATAGACTCTCAATCTTGCCATTCACCGTGGCAAGCTCACTCTCAAGCTCATCTATCCTCTTCTTAGCCCCTCTAAGAAGTTTCTCCCGATACTTCAACTCTTGACAGTTCTATTCTAGTAAATTAACAACTTCTTGTTCATAGGAAGATACCTTCTCATCGTCATCGTCATCGGAGTCGTCGGAGGAGTCCTTTTCTTTCTTCTCCCCAAGAGCCATTGAGGAGAAGCTCTTGTGGGGTCTTTGGCTGTGACGCGAGCGACTCTTCGGCTTGTCCCCGAAGGCCATGAAGTAGAGGCCGGCCGGATCATCCCTGTCCTTCCCCTTCCTGATCACGATCTCTTCATCACTTGAGCTCGAAGATGAGGAGGAAGACGAAGATCTCTTGGAGTAGCTCTTCTCCATCTCTTGCGAAGAAAGCCTTGTCTCGCTTCTTGTTCTCACGCCTGTAGTCCTTCAAAGCCTTTTGAAAGAATCTCATCTTGGGCTTGCCCTTTGTGGAGTTGTCGTACTTGTCGGAGTCGTAGGAGTTTTCTCCGGTTCCCTTCTTATAATTCTTCCACTTGGGATAGTCGGCAATGAAATGACCTATATCACCACACTCAAAGAATCCGAATTTTGTGCCGTGACTTTTAAACATTCGCTTATCATAGACACATCGCACCCGATTGTTAAACAAACACAGATAATCATCTCCTAGTGAATCAAGTTGTTCCTCGGAGATAGACATCAAGGAAAAAGCAGTACAACTCATGGCATTAGGATCAGCAGACGATGTCGCAAGTGCCAGAGTCTTTGAGCCAGAACCAGTGAGATTTGATATCAACTGGATATCGACCTTTGAGGCTTTGAGCTTAATAAAAAGCTCTGTGACAGTCAGGGTATCATTAGAAGCGCTCTCAACAATAGAAGAAACCTTGATATCCCAAATCTTAGGGTCCAAGGTATGGAGAACCTTAAGTGCCTATTCATGATCCAAGACCAGCTGATCACGCTTGGCCTTGTTGACGCGAAGCTTGTTAATGATCGATTGAAAACGACCAAACAAAGCCTCAACAGTCTCACCCGGCTTCTGTGAGAATTTTTCATACTCACGCTGGTACGTCTGGTAAAGCCTAGCCTTGACCTGAGCTGTCCCCTCATGGTGTGCCTGGAGGGTAGCCCAGATCTCTCTAGCAGTGGTGAGATGGCTAACACACTCAAACTCACTAGGACCTAGACCAGAGAATAAAATGTTCACCGCTTTACTATTGTTTTGATGTTGGGCAATTACATCTGCAGCGGTACCCTCAGGAATAGGCACTATGGTGAAAGTAGGATGAACACAAATCTCCCATATGTCTGAGCTCTGGCTCATAAGATTGGCTCGCACGTGAGTCTTCCAATAGGTGTAGCCAAAAGCTTCAAGGGACGAGATTTTACCAGAAGACGTCATGGCCACTACCTGGGTTTAGAATCGGTTAAGATATGAGAAAACCCTAACCTTGCTCTGATACCACTTGTAGGACCGTAAGTAGCGACCAGAGGGGGGGGGGGTGAATGGGCGCCTAAAAATTCTTGCTAACCTGTGTGCTAATCCCAACACCCAAACGAACTTAGCCAGACAAATAATATTCGCAAAGAAAATTGCAGGAATTAAAATGGTTTAGCCTAAAAATGACCGGTGTCCTAATTAAAATGATATTAAAGATAAACTAAATAGAAATACTGTAGTAAATAAAATTGTTACTAGAAATATTTAATGATGTAGGCAAAATACCTAAATATATTAATAAACATTCAGATTGCAGTCTAAAAATAAAATACTAATCAACTAAATAAAAACATGGATCATTCAAAAATTAATTTAGAAATAGACCGAAAATATTTCAGGTAAAAACTTGAATAAAAATATAACTGCGACTAATGAATTTTCTTTTCTTTTTATATGAGCAGATTAAACAGATAAAAAGAATAATACGAGATAACTAATAAAAATTTAACAGATTAAAAATTAACTACGAAATTATTAAATAGATTTAATCTACCTAAAAAATAGAAGATTAAAAGCTAACCTGCATGTTGACCGCAGAAAATCCAGAAGTCACCGTCTGCACCTCGCTTGGCCGCCGGCTGAATCCTCCCGTACACGTCTTTGGCCATAGCCTCGATCTTCACGTATACGATGCGAGCAACTCAGCCGCTGTGCACCTGCGATGTAGTCTGCGGCCACCGCTGCGCTGACGTCCGTGGAAAAAGCAGCCGCAGCAGACCACACACGTTCCTGTGCTAGGTGCTGCAAAGGCCCGCCAACTCACTGTGACCGGCTAGGAATGCTGCCCTATGCAGCTTCTCTGACAAGCCATCAATGGAGAATCAAAGGAAAACAACATGCTGAATAAAAAACAAATACGTGGACTCTGTGTTGAATTTCGACGAGGCTGCTGCATGCGCGACCAATGATGAAATCATCAGCAACTGCTGCTATGCATCAAATGTCTGCACTGGCGCATGAAAAGGCACGTGGCAAGACTTCCCAGCCACCGTGGGGCCCACTCCGGGCTGCCGTGCCCCGCTGCTGTTGCCTTTTCCCTGTGTCGCCGCGTCAAATAGAAAAAAAACTTTCGCCGTGGGGAGAAGACCCGCGCCTGCTGGCTTGTGATGCCTGACGCCAGTGGGAGCCCGCGCACGTTAATGTGCCATGCGCACATGCCACCTGCGTTGCCACAATTCACGCGCCGTGTAACACCCCAAATTTCCAGAGAAATAAAAATATTATTTAACCTATTTTCCTGGAATTATTTATTTTGGAAATACCTTTAATGCCCTCCTTAACCTTTTTGAACTAGAACCTAGATAAAATGACCAAACGAGGGGCTAGAAAATTTTGTATATGATCCCAAGACCAAGATATATTTTTGAGAATTCTTACAAAATTTTATCAACCTTGGAAGTAGCCCAAATATTTTAATCCATTTTCTGTAATTATTTTTAATCAGAAAACCTTATAAACAGTAATGGGCCTCCCCATCCCTTTCTCTCTCTTCCGGCCGGCCCAGCCCGTTACCCCGCACGCCTCGAACTAACACCTGGGCCTCGTGTTGGGGGAAAATATCTCATCTTCGAGGTTATTGCCGAAGCAACAGGAAGGCAGACAGCGGATTCGAAGGTTCTCAGATGATCATCTTCGAAGATACTCGGAACCCAGTTCGAAGTACGAAGTAGGCATTGGTTCGAAGTACATCTTCGAACTAAGGCTTTTCAAGATCTTTTATGCCAGCTAAGATGGAAGACTTATCTTCTTTCTCATTAGATTAGTCTTTTACCATTTTAGCCCTATTAAGGGAACCGAATAGTTTCCACTATGTTGGTTGTAATAGAGGGGTAAATAGGTCTTTTCCTTAATGCTTGGGCCTATAAATACCCCCCATTTCATCCTGTAATAGGGACTGAATACAAGTTATTTAATACACACATTCGAACTATTCTAAGTTATTATCCTTTCAGAGGCTTAGAACAGTTTGCTTCGCAAACATTTCGTTTGTAAGTTTCTCTTCTACAGAAACCTGTTAGCGTAATCTTTTACGCCAACACCTTGCTTGTCAGCGAACCCTTCTCTCTTCGCGCGCGCGGCCGACGCCTTGGCCCCACCTGTCGGCGCCACCCCTCTCTCGGCCGAGCCCAACCCCACCCGTCAGCCTCGCCCTCTGTCGCGTGTTCTCCCGCTGGCCTGTGGCCCCTACCTGTCAGGACCGTCATCCACCTCGCGCCACCGCCCCCAAACTTCACAGGCCGAATCAATTCCCCTCGGATCCGCCTCGCCGGCCCCTCCCCAATTGAATTGTCGCCATTACTCGGTCCCCCGCGCCACGCCGGCCGTTTTCCCCCATTAACCCATGCAATTAATCCACGGGATCAGCGCTCGTGTGCATGGCAGACCTCGCCGGTGCCATTGAAGACCCCCTCTCGGCTTTCCTTGTATACATCGCATGTTATCCCCCGCCGGCACCTCTGTTTAAGCCATAGGCCTCCGTCTCGTCCAGCCCGCACGCCCGAACACCTTGAGAACGAACCCGAGCGCCTCAATTCGATTTTTAGCGCACCACCATCAACCGCACTCCAGCCACCGCTTGCCGTCGCCGGAGCCCCTCTCCGTCCATCCCGACTGCATCTCTGTGACCGCCAACACCTCACCGACCTCGGCCACCACTACGTTGTCGACGACCCTCGCCGGAACGCCACTGTCACCGAGGACCCGAACGCCTCCGCCGCCCTCGCTCGTCGTCGGCCACGCTCCGATGACCCCAAATCCCTCCGACGGTACCCTCTTGACCCCCGCAGTATACTGATTCCGTTTTATCCCTTAGAACCGACCGCCATAGCTCGTCGTGGCCGCTGTACCCTCGCCGTCGCCGGAGAAGACGACCGGCACGGGTTGAGTACCGTGCTGTGTCGGATTCAATCACGACCGTGCGATCTGGATCCAACGGTGATGATTAAGTCCCTCGTGCGGTTTAATCGGATCCGTTAGATCTCAGCGAAGGGGTACGTTTTAATCTCGTGCGTCTGTTAGTTTTTAAAACCCGCATTTAATCTGGATCGTCCATCGCGTACCGCTTCAACGTTTTAATCTCAGCCGTCCACGTAAACTTAACTCCCCCGCCTCGCCCCCGCGCGTTGGATCTGGATCCAATGGTCCAGATTGGGCCAGACCACACGCACAGTGCGCGGGTTCACCGTGGGCCTGGCTCACCGTGGACCCGAGACCGTTTTGGATTTAAATCAAATTCCAGAAATGCTTTTAAACTTCTAAAATTCATATCTGGCGCATTTTAACTTCAAAAATTACCATTTCAATTTCAGAAAATTTGTAATATTATTCTCTACATGTTCATACAATAAAAACAGTATGTTTACTTTGGATATTTCATGTTTATTTAATAAAGTATCCAATTGCTCCTTAAGGAATATTTCAAATTTAATTATTTAAAATTTAGCAAAGTTTATCTTTATTCTTTTCCTGTTTCTAGAATGGAACCCCAACACTTTCTCAGAAGCTATTATTTTAAATTAATTAGAAAACTTAGAATAGGTTTATTCACAATTAAAACCCCTTTTATAAAGGACAATATTTCTTTATAGTTCATTTTAAATTATTTATAAAATGGATTTCAGAAACTTAACAACTTGGTTTTTCTTAAATTAAACCAATTTAAACCTATGTGCTTGTTGTGTGGTTTTGTATTGTTTAAATTGAATGTTGTATTTATTTGATTTTACTTTATTTATAACGAGAAGACTACGACGTCGCCGAGAAGCCGGAGTACTTTCCTGAAGTTCCTCACTCTCCTTTCGCTGAACAAGGCAAGTCACCAAACCAATCTTTTGAGCATATTGAACCCATGTTTTATTAAACTATCACTAAAACACATAGGGTATACATGCATTAGTCAAATGAAACCCTTAGAATATATTTATTTAGGATCCCCCGACCTTGATGTGCAACCCAAGCCATGCTATCTCGCCTAACCTCCTTGTCACCATATGATTAGTATTATTAGCTAGTGTCCATTGTATTGACACGATTGCTATAGGATAAAGATGAGTCGTAGCAACATGGTTCCACTATATTATCCCCGTTATTATTATCCTTGGAATTCTATCGGTGATGAGTTGTGGTTGTGAGTGAATGCATGGTGGGTTCCGGGTGCAAGCTAGGGCATTGGTCGGTAGCACCCGGGGCACTATAAGGACCGGTCTGCGGGATCCGTTGCAATACACTTCCGTACTAACCACAAGTCTAATGGGTAAGTCCTAACTAAGGTATGGAGTGTTCCAAACCGAGACCACCATTTGGAGATAGGTCAAGCAGCATCTGCGGGTGGCTTGTACCAATGTGGCGCAAAAGGGGGTGCGACGTTAGCCGGGATGCGGCCCGGCGTGCCAGCGAAATCTAGAGCGGGTGGTTATCGCTTGGAGCATTTCATGCTGAGGTTTGTGCACGAGTTCCCGTGGTATGGGTCATCTTGTTACACTTCGGTGTCTGGGATGAGTGTGTACCTTGTGGGTACAGTAGTACATCTCAGATCAGAGTCATAAATCTTTTCGAAAAGCCGAGCCCACGGTCAAGGGCGGGTTGCGTGACATCCCACAGTTAGATTACTTTTGATATGTATGTGCATGATGGTTTGACATATAAGGACTATTGTGCGAGGAGGTAAAACGTACTCCTCGAGTTAGATGATGTTATTGATGTTCATGTTTATTATTCCGCATGATAAAATTTGACTACACTAAATGCAGTAACTGAAAATGTACTTTTCCGCACTTTTAGCCATTATCCTTCCTTTGTTATTATCTTGCATTATTACTTACATTCGCGGTGGCTTATTGAGTACTTTTGTACTCATACCCGTTGGACAAACATTTCAGAGGCTACGTACTATGAGGAGGATGGTCTGGAGTAGCGACCCAGTCAAGAAAACGATCTTGAAGAAGGCGTTCGTCATGCAATTCTACTTTTATTATTGTTTTTATTAAACTCTGATGTAATAAATATGGTCTGCGTATGTACGATTGTCCATGATGAACCTTTTGTATTATTGTTTTTCTTATGAAATTCAATAATGTTCCAATTTCGATAAATCGGGGCGCCACACGCCGCCACACGGTTCGGGGCACTACCGGAGAAGAAAAGCGGCGACTAAAATTCCAGAGAGAGATTTTTGGTGCACTGTAGATTGATCTCTTAAAAATAGTCAACCTATGAAAAAGACTAATTTACACCTATGGTAAATTACACTGACTCTAAAATAAATTCCGAAATTCCTAAAATACCCTTGGAAAAATCAACCAACACAAATAAAAATATTCTGGACTTAAAAACTAAATATTAATATCCTAAAAACAAAATAATCATAGGTTGTCAGTTTTGCGCCGAAATTGACAAAGCGTCCACCGTCTTCGCACCGGGTAGCCGGATTGGGCCGACCCGACCCCACAGCTTCCTCAGCCCAGCAATCGCTCACCGCCCGTGTACCTGAGTCAAACCCAGTCAACAGACCAGTAGATCCTCTGCCGCTCCTAGCCCATGTACCCGGATTGGGCCAGCCCGACTCCGCGTCTCCTCTACCCGGCTGTCGCTCGCTGCCCGTGTATCTGAGTCACACGCGCCCTAGACACGGCAAGTTTTCATGTCTCTTTCTTTGACTTCCGTTGACAATCACTCATCACATTTGGAGTATCAAACCCATGTTTTTAAACATGGTTTATCAGCCTCTCAACAGAAACTAAAAGAGCCTATGAGGATTGCTCACAAGACCCATGCACCTACCCCTAAAAAGATTTTTCATTACTCATGTTGCTAGAGGATGGGACATTTGGTTGGTTTCTGTTTTCGTCGCATGAAGGATCAACGATGTTCTTGGGAGATGAGGACACGGGACATGTATCTGCCACCTGTTGGTATACATGAGCTTGTATATCATTCTCCTTATCACTTTCTTGAGGCTCCTCATGCACACATGAGAGGATTTGCCTATCGTGGGATTCACCATGACTCATATGGTGTTAGACCATGTGTTAGTGGTTTTGGTCTTCGAAAGGATAGTAGATCTAGTCGATTTTATGGCTCTCTCCATTTAGGTAGACCTCACACTTTTTATCATGATTCATATCATGTGCGTAGACAGTCTACTACTGCTTTGCCCGCAGCTCGAGTCTCTTAGTGCTGGATACCACGTCAGTTTTTCTCTTACCCCAGCACTAAGCACTCGAGATTTTCTCGCTTTGTGTAGGTGGCAGACAGAGGCTTGGAGAACAAGTGGATCATGGATTCCGGTTGTTCACGCCACATGATAGGGAAGACATTATGGATCTCCAGCCTCACCTAGACCCAATGACATGAGTACATCACATTCGGCAACAATCGGAGGAGTAGAGTGATAGGTATAGGTATGGTTATCATTAATGAAAAATTTATTCTCAAAGATGTCGCTTTGGTTGAGGATTTAGGACACAATTTGCTTTCTGTATCTCAGTTGCTTGATGAGGGATTGGAAGTGCGTTTCAGACGTGATACTTCACAAGTTCTCAATTCTTCTAGCTCTTTGGTTTGTAAGATTTCAAGAATAGGGAGGGTCTTTGGTGCTGATTTTTGAGTCTTTTGGTTCTTCTCATTGCCTTATTGCTAAACCTTCTTCTGAGCTCTGGATGTGGCATAGGAGACTAAGGCATATGAGCTTTGACTTGCTCGCTCAATTGAGTGCCCTATGCCCTAGGTCTGATCCAAGCATTGCCCAAGCTCAAGTTTGAGAAGAATCTCATTTGTGCTCCTTGTCGACATGAAAAGATTGTGGCTGCATGTCATCTCGTTACACTTCGGTGTTTGGGATGAGTGCGTGCCTTGTGGGTACAGTAGTACATCTCTGATCAGAGTCATAAATCTTTTCGAAAAGCCGAGCCCACGGTAAAGAGCGGGTTGCGTGACATCCCCCAGTTAGATTACTTTTGATATGTATGTGCATGATGGTTTGACATATAAGGACTGTTGTGCGAGGAAGTAAAATGTACTCCTCAAGTTAGATGATGTTGTTGATGTTCATGTTTATTATTCCGCATGATAAAATTTGACTACACTAAATGCAGTAACTGAAAATGTACTTTTCCGCACTTTTAGCCATTATCCTTCCTTTGTTATTATCTTGCATTATTACTTGCATTCGCGGTGGCTTGTTGAGTACTTTTGTACTCATACCCGTTGGACAAACACTTCAAAGGCTGCGTACTACAAGGAGGATTGTCTGGAGTAGCGACCCAGTCAAGAAAACGATCTTGAAGAAGGCGTTCGTCATGCAATTCTACTTTTATTATTGTTTTTATTAAACTCTGATGTAATAAATATGGTCTGCGTACCATGAATACTTGTCATATGTACGATTGTCGCATGATGAACCTCTTGTATTATTATTTTTCTTATGAAATTCAATAATGTTCTGATTTCGATAAATCGGGGCGCCACAAGATGGTATCAAAGCAGACTTGACTGTAGGAAGCCAAACGGACCAGCTTAGCCAATAGCTGCAGAAAATCATTTCTCAAAAACCTACTTTATAAACTTTGTTCCTCTCCTCACTTTTCTTCAACTTGTTGTTTTTGTAGATGCCTGTCTACCAAGTGCACAGCTATTGCCGTCATTTCGAGGGCTTCGTCAGAGAGCTCCGTATGATGCTCACCTTACTCGGGTTCCTCTTCGAGCCCAAATTCCAGGGGATATACATGGAAGAATTCGCTGGGCCTTGCGACGTCTCCCTCACCGTCCACGGCTCCGAAGAACACTTGCCACCCTACACCACCGCACTTGGGGGCCCAACTTTCGACGTCACGTGCCAACGAGTCGCCCTCCAGGCTCTTATGGAGTTGAGGATGATCTATGATGATCGTCTTCAAAACTCGTCTTTCCGGCTTGTGCCGAAGCGCACTCCCGGCGCCCACCGTAGTATCTACATCGGAGTTCACTCCGTTCGTGATCCGGTCATGGCCCGGCAGTCATGTCTTCTTCAGGCCATGGACGACCTCCATACCGAGGCGGTGCTAGACGCCGACGAGCACCATGAGGCGGTTGAGTTTCTTCATGAAGAGACGAAGAACTTGATCCAACAGAACGGCGAGCTGCAGCGCAAGATTATGCAGCTGCAGAAAGACATCACGAAGATGGTTCCCCTCCTCCTGAGGAAGAGGAAGCCCATCCGTGAGCCTGCCCCTCGCCCCAACATGATCCCACCACATCCCTCCACCACCGGACCGTCCACCACCAGCGCCCCTACACCACGCCCCGGCCTCGTCTCCGACCCCATCATCGAGAATTTTCTCGACCAACCATCCCTCGGGATCCGCGTCCCCATGGTTCTGAGAGCACGGAGACCGCCTCCGGTGGCGAGTGGGCGGTAGCTACCGTTGTTTGAGTTTTAATAATTTTATGTATGTGGTGCTATCTACAACAACTTGTGTTGCAGGTAGAGTAAAATAAGAGCTTGATTGTAATAAAATTTTTATACCACCGATATATATGTGAGCCCCATGGGCCATTTTTGATTGTAAATATTGTTTCGTCAACTTTTTACCTCTTACGTTCAGACGATGGCCGACAACCAGAACACCGGCTCCAACAATGGAGAAGGAGGAAGCCACGGCTTGCCCGAAGGCGTTGTGCCCAACTGGGGTGCAACGAGCCCATGGCAGACTGGGTCGCCATCCGCCAACCACCCCACCTTGGCGGAGATTATGGCGAATCAAAACCAGTTGATCACCGCCCTCCTCACCCAGATGCAACACCAACAAGCGCAGTTGGACCGCCTGCAGAACGTGGAACCCTCCCCTCGTGCGCCCGCGCCCGCTCCCCAACTATTGGAGTTCTTGCGCGTGCGCCCACCAATCTTCTCCAGCACCACTAACACCATGGAGGCAGGAGATTGGCTCCGCACCATAGGGAAGAAGCTGGATCTCCTCCCCTGCACCGATTGGGAGCGAGTGGCCTTCGCCACTCATCAGCTTCAGGGTCCCGCCGCAGAGTGGTGGGACAACTACCGCGAGTCCCAGCCAGAGGACCACGCGGTGACATGGGTGGAGTTCACCATCGCCTTCTGTGCCACCCACGTCCCCGCCGGAGTCATCACAGTGAAGCAGCAGGAGTTCCGCGACCTGTAGCAGGGCAACCAGACCGTCATGGAGTATCTCCATGAATTAAACCGTCTGGCTCGCTACGCGCTAGAGGAAGTGCGGACCGACGCCCTCTGCTAGGCTAAGTTCCTCCGGGGACTTAAGGTTGAGCTGTCCATCCAGCTCATCGCCATCGACTACGCCGACTTCCAACGACTAGTGAATAAAGCGCTCATCCAAGAGACTGAGCAAAACAAGTTGGACCTCAAGACTGAGCCTTCAAGCATCAACAGGCGAATCCTCAGAGGCCCCGCTTTGTCCCTCCACCACCAGCGCCCGCCTACCATCCTCGGCCCGCCTGTAGGCCGCCTCACGCCACCGGTGGATCCAACGTCGGGCATCCCTGCCCCGCTCCACTAGCTCCGGCTGCTCAGCCGACGTCCGCCGCCAAGGCCCCGGTCTTGAAGGATCGCCAAGGGAGGCCGGTCGTCTGCTTCAACTGCCATAAGGAAGGGCACTATTCGCACGAGTGTCCTCACCCCAAGCAGCCCCAAGGCGCGACACCCAACCAGGTGGTTCATGCCCGCGTCAACCACATCACCGCGGTGGAAGCTCAGGAGGCTCCCGAAGTTGTGCTCGATACGTTTACCGCAAATTCCGTACCAGCTATAATATTGTTTGACATTGGAGCAACACACTCTTTCATCTCGGAAGATTTTGTGAAAACCAATGACTTGGAAGTACTCCCTCTATCAATGCCCTTGATGATTGCCACTCTAGGCAATAAAACCTTAGCCCATTTATACAGTCCTAAGGTTAAGATAGAGATCCAAGGAGTATCGTTCTAGGCAGAGCCAGTCCTCATTAAGTGCATCAGACTCGACCTCATCCTAGGGATGGATTGGTTGATGAAGCACAAGGGAGTGATCTACTGTGCCAACAAGTCCGTAACAGTGACCAACCCCGAAGGCGAAGCCGTCACTTTTCGGATGACCAGCCGCAAACCTCTCGAGGCATCGCTCCACTCGCTTGCGCTTGAATAAGTACCCATAGTCAAGGAGTTCATGGACGTCTTCCCATAGGACCTACCAGGAATGCCTCCCAAGCAGGACATCGAATTCAGAATCGAGCTTGTCCCCGGGACCACTCCAATCTCCAAGCGCCCATACCGGATGGCCGCCAATGAATTAGCCGAAGTCAAGAGCAACATCGAAGACCTAGAGCAGAAAGGATACATCCGACCGAGTACCTCACCCTGGGGTGCACCGGTCATCTTTGCCATGAAAAATGACAAGACTAAAAGGATGTGCGTGGACTATAGAGCCCTAAACGACGTCACCATCAAGAACAAGTACCCATTGCCTCGGATCGACGACCTGTTCGATCAACTGAAAGGATCCTCAGTGTTTTCCAAGATTGACCTCAGGTCAGGTTATCACCAATTGAGGATTAGGGAAGAAGACATCCCCAAGACTGCCTTCACCTCCCGCTATGGACTCTACGAGTATACTGTGATGTCGTTCGGACTCACAAATGCCCCGGCCTTTTTCATGAACATGATGAACAATGTTTTCATGGAGTTCTTGGATAAGTTCATCATGGTATTCATCGACGATATCCTCGTCTACTCCGAGACCAAGGAAGAACATGAAACCCACCTCCGTCTGACCCTCGGAAAGCTAAGGGAACAACAATTGTACGCCAAATACAGCAAGTGCGAGTTTTGGTCGTCAGAGGTGAAATTCCTCAGTCATGTTATATCTGCCGGAGGAATAGCAGTGGACCCAACCACCATGGAAGTAGTGACCAACTGGCTGCAACCCACAACAGTGACCGAGATCCGGAGTTTTCTTGGATTGGCCGGATACTACGGCCGGTTCATCGAGAATTTTTCGAAGATCGCCAAGCCTATGACCAGACTACTACAAAAAGAAGTAAAGTTTGAATGGACCCAAGATTGTGAAGAAAGCTTCCAGACCCTCAAGAAGAAGCTCGTGTCAACCCCTATTCTGACTCTGCCAGACATCTGGAAAGACTTCCACGTCTACTGTGATGCCTCTCGTCAAGGATTGGGATGTGTCTTAATGCAAGAAGGGAAGGTTATATCTTACGCCTCCCGACAACTGAGACCACATGAGCTGAACTACCCAACCCATGACCTGGAGTTAGCAGCCGTGGTTCATGCCTTGAAGATATGGAGACATTATCTTGTGGGGAATCGGTGTGAGGTCTTCACCGACCACAAGAGCCTCAAGTACATATTCACCCAATCAGACCTAAACCTCAGACAAAGGAGATGGTTGGAACTCATCAAGGATTATGACTTGGGCATCAATTATCATTCAGGCAAGGCAAATGTGGTGGCAGACACCCTTAGTCGAAAGGGGTACTGTAATGCCATCATGATACAGGACCAAGCCCCTTTGCTTTACAAGGAGATTGAAAGGCTGAATCTAGGGATCACCACCCGAGCGTACCTCGCTGCCTTGGAGTCAAGACCTGTCTTGATAGACCAGATCCGAGAAAGGCAGAAGGAAGACCCGGACATCTTGGAGATCCAACAGAACATGCGGAAGGGTAAAGCCCCGGATTCTCCGAGGACGAGCATGGTACCATCTGGTTCAGAAACCGGATATGCGTACCCGACAAACCTGAGTTGAAGACCCTCATCCTTCAAGAAGCCCACGATACTCTATACTCCATACATCCCGGGAGTACCAAGATGTATCAAGACCTGAAGGAAAAATATTGGTGGGTCAGCATGAAGAGGGAAATAGCTGAGTATGTGGCCAAGTGCGACACATGCCGGCGAGTCAAGGCAGAGCATCAAAGACCTGCTGGACTTCTTCAACCCCTCAAGGTCCCCGAATGGAAGTGGGAAGAGATAGGAATGGACTTCATCGCGGGACTGCCCCAGACCCAAGCTGGTCATGATTCTATCTGGGTGATTGTCGTCTGACTCACCAAGGTAGCTCACTTCATCCCCGTCAAGACAACTTACACCGTCGCCAAGTTGGCCGAGTTGTATATGACCCAGATCGTGTGCCTACATGGAGTTCCTAAGAAGATCGTATCTGACCGCGGAAGTCAGTTAAACTCTAAGTTTTGGAAGAACCTTCAAGAGGAACTCGGCACCCGGCTGAACTTTAGCACCACCTATCATCCACAGACCGACGGTCAAACTGAAAGGGTCAACCAGATACTGGAAGATATGCTTAGAGCTTGCGCTCTAGACTTTGGCGGAATGTGGGACAAGAACTTGCCCTACGCGAAGTTCTCCTACAACAATAGCTATCAAGCCAGCCTGCAAATGTCCCCGTTTGAAGCGCTTTATGGGCGTAAGTGCAGAACGCCGCTGCTCTGGGATCAGACCAGAGAGTCACAACTGTTTGGGACAGATATATTGAGAGAAGCCGAAGAGAAGGTCAAAATTATCAGGGACCGATTGAAAATAGCCCAGTCCTGACAAAAGAGCTACGCCGATAACCGTCGAAGAGACCTAACCTTTGAGGAGGGTGATTATGTCTATCTTCGAGTCACTCCCCTCCGTGGCACTCAAAGGCTCAACATGAAGGGCAAGCTAGCACCCCTCTATGTCGGACCTTTTTAGATCCTCCGACGGCAAGGAGAAGTGGCATACCAACTATGAGAAACCAAGGGTTGGTTTCAGTGTTTGTGATGAGTGATTGACAGGATTTTTACCCTCTGTTCGAAGGGTACCTCCGAAGGGGGTTCGGAGGTTGGACCTCCGGAGGATGTTCGGAGGTGGTCTCACCGAAGGGTGTTCGGTGGCTGGTTGCTGCAGCTGTTGCAGCGGAGTGTGCTTGTCGGAGGGGTCCGACAGTACACGATGACTGGGTTCGTACCAAAGGCTTCGGTACTTTGGGCGGTACACCGGAGTGTGTGCTGGAGGTTGCTAACCCGGAGAGGTCTCCGGAGTAATGGATACACTTGTCTGTTTGTCTGTGGTGCGCAGGGACTTCGGAGGAGACGGACAAGGTTCGCAGCAGGTGAACCTGGGTCAAGCGGGAGGCTTGATGCCAGGGTAGCGGGGAGCTCCGTCACTGTGGCTGCGAAGGTGGTCCGGGTCGGTCCTCGGGTCGAGGCGTGCCAGGTGAAGGCAGAGAGTGCGGAGCGTGGCTCCGGCTGAAGGTGCTCCGAGACAAAGTCCTCGGAGGCGAGGCACTTCGAAGGTACTCCGGAAGGAGTGACTTCGGAGTTGGATGGATCAAGTCCTTTGCGGAGGCAAGGAGTTCGAAGTGTGCTCCGGAGGGAGACATTCGAAGGTGCCCGACGAAGGTCTCAGAAGTCGAGGCGCATCGAAGGTATGGTCCGGGTGAGGCTCGTCGAGGAGTGTGCTCGGGGAGAGACACTGCGACGAAGTGCTCATGGAATGCTTCATGCGGAGGCCTTGGACGAAGGAGGGACTTCGAAGGGTGGTACTCCGAAGGTGGGGCTTCGGAGTGAGGAAGGCTTCGGAGCGAGGCTAGCTCCGGAGCAAGGTTGACTTGAGGTGCTTCGACCTGCATGGCTTCGGTACACGGACTAACGGAGTTCGAGCTGGGTGAAGCTGCGAAGCCGTGGTGGTCCACTCCGGAGGTGTTGGTGCGAAGGCCCAAGGGCTTTGACGGCTTCGGCTCAAAACCGTCACTGTATCGAAGGGTGACTTCGGTGAAGCGAAGGCCATCTGGCTCAAGGCTTCTCACCGAAGCTACCGCACCCCTCGCGTGCGAAGGGGGGCTTCGGAAAGGTCAAAGGCTGCAAGCTTGACAGTGTTTGCTCTGCAAAAAGCTGGCGCTGTCCCATCTGCAAAGGCTGACAGAGAAGCCTCCAATAAAGTTGACTACCTTTTGTACCCCTTAGTTCTGTAGAGACAAAACCAATGTAAACCCTAGGGGTAAAGTAGTCAATTCCTTTGGGTGAACTGTGGGCTATAAATATGGGGGCTCGGTAGGTAACATTTAACACTTTGAGCATTTACTGTTGAGCTCATGTAGCCTCATACCTCGCTGTATGTTGGCGTAAAAGATTACGCTAACAGGTTTCTGTAGAAGAGAAACTAACAAACGAAGTGTTTGCGAAGAGAACTGTTCTAAGCCTCCGAAAGGATAATAACTTAGAATAGTTCGAATGTGTGTATTGAATAACTTGTATTCGGTCCCTATTACAGGGTGAAATGGGGGGTATTTATAGGCCCAATCATTAAGGAAAAGACCTATTTACCCCTCTATTACAACCGACATAGTGGAAACTATTCGGTTCCCTTAATAGGGCTAAAATGGTAAAAGACTAATCTAATGAGAAAGAAGATAAGTCTTCCATCTTAGCTGGCAAAAAAGATCTTGGAGGGCCTTAGTTCGAAGATGTACTTCGAACCAATGCCTACTTCGTACTTCGAACTGGGTTCCGAGTATCTTCGAAGATGACCATCTGGGAACCTTCGAACCTGCTATCTGCCTTCATGTTGCTTCGGCAATAACCCCGAAGATGAGATATTTTCCCCCAACAGTAGCCCCTCGAATACGCTTCTCCGTTTGACCTGTAACGTTAGGAGAGCAGTATACGGAAGGAAAAGATAACCAAACATAGGGGTTATTGGTTTTTATTTTATCTCCGAAGTGCATGAAGATATGAACTTCGAATCAGTCTTAAGGTAATTGCTTTTCGAACTATCTTAGAACCGACTCAAGAAGTTCGAAAGTCTTTTAGACTTAGAGAAAATAGCCGTTAAGTTTCTGTTTCTAACGGAAACTGTAGTAAGCGTTAATCTCGGGGAAAAGTAACGGCAGGAATGCGAAATGACACGAACTAACGGTAAAAAGTGAAATCTAGGCTATAAATAGAAGGTCTAGAAGTTACCCGGTTACCTTTTCACCGCATTCTTGCAATCAAAAACTTTTTAGCCCTTCAAGTTCTTGAGCCCTAGCCTCCATTTCCTCAAAGCAATTCAGCAGCCGCAATGGTGAAGACTAAGGGATCTGCGCCTCCGTCGGCCTTGGCTCGGCAGCAGGCGGCTGCAGAAGCAGCTGCGGCAGCGTTGGCGGCGGGATCTTCGATGCCGGCGGGAACATCCATGGCGGCAGAAGGGAGAAATCCCCAAATCGCCGATGACCAAGGTCTGTGCCCACCGTCAACAAAGTATTTGGATCAGTCCTTCTAGTTGGGGTCTTCTACCTGCAAAAGAGAGTCACTGGCAATTGCAGCGGGAGGAAAAATCAGTAATGGAGTTATGATTCGGAAGCCAGGCAAAGAGATGATTCCAACGCCAAGACCCGGAGAAGTAGTGGTATTCGAAGCTTTCTTCGAAGCTGGCTTGGGCCTCCCTGCAGTGGACTTTCTGGCGGAGGTACTTGATCTGTTCCATGTAACCCTCCCCCAACTATCTCCGAATGCGGTAGCTAGATTAGCTATCTTCGAATGGGCGCTGAGAGCCGAAGGTTGTGAGGGGAGGGCAGAAATCTTCGCTGCACTACATAGAGCAACTTGCCAACCAAAAACCTTCGTAGGCTCCGGAGGTGAAAAAGTAGTGGTATCCTTTGGCAGTATTAACTTTAGGCTTCGAGATGAGTATGCTCTTCAATTTCCTGCCAAGGCCATCAATGCCAGATGGTATACTGATTGGATTCTAAGATGGTTCTATGCCGAAGTTGGGGCAAGCAGTCCTCTGGCCGGGCCCCTCAAAGAAATTCAATTCCGGAAAGAAGCCTTAGTGCAGCCCAACGAAGGTCAGCTCGAGGCCCGTCTTAACCTGCTTCAAAAAGTTAGCCGAAGGTTAAGCATGCGAGACTTAGCCGAAGAATTCCTCAGACTGCAAATTTCTCCGCTGATGGCCAACTGGCCTATCGTCTTCGCAAGATCAACTTAACTTCGAGCCCTGCAGGTAACTTCGAAACCAACATGCATTATACATATTTACTTCGAAGAAAGACTAATTTGATTTATTTTTTAGCTTCTTCAGCCCCTATTACTTCAGAGCAAATTGTAAGGGCTTCGGAGAAGATTTTGGGTGCCCCAACTCCGACTGAAAAAGAATGGAGAGTTAAATTGGTCGGGAGTTGGGAGAGGTTTAACAGAGTATGGGGAATGTTGGAGTTGACTCCGCCCCCTCTGATGGACTGGGTGCCTTTGGAGAAAGGACCCAAGAAGAGGATAGCTGAAGCCGGAGCTTCGAGCTCCGCAAAGACTCCGGTGAAGAAGGTGGCTCGGAAGCCGAAAAATCTCGCACCTTCGAATCCTGCGCCTTCGAGCTCAAGAACCTCAATCTCCGGTTCTAAAGAAGATGAAGGTATATTATTAGTGAGATTGATTGATGAAGATGCAGCTCAACAAAATATTCACATTGAAGATACTGCAGGTATGCCGAAGCCTGAAGCTAATATTGAAGAAGTGAGAGCTCCGGATGCTCAAGAAGAAGAGCAGATCGAAGCCCCTATGGGCGAAGATGAAGTTGAAGTTCCTACAACTTCAGTTGTGGATGAAGGGAGGACTGCTCACGGAAATACTCCGGCAGCAGAAATTTTAACTGTGGATTCAGACGAAGACCTCACCTTCGATCCTCCGAGCAGTCCAGTGCTCGATCTCCCCCAGAATGTCGAAGGTAAACTTCGCACAATTCTCTTATTATTTTCTGCAAAATTATACAATGTATAATACCTTTGCTTTTGTAGATCCTCCTTCTGTAGAAGTACAACGCGAAGATCCAATTCAAGGGCCTTCGACAACTTCGGAGCCGCACCCGGAGGTCGCTCAACAGGGGCCTGGAAGGGGTAAAAGACAAATAGAGCCTCTCCCTGCTCAAGGATCAACTTCGTCTGAATCAGCAGATGAAAGTGAATCAACTGAGGGGGGGCCATCTTCCGAAGTTCCAAGGACCTCAGGAGAACGCTCCAGACCTTCGTCAAGCAGGGATGACCAAAAGGATTCGGCAATGCTCCCTCTTTTGACTCCTTTTTTGGAGCCAACTGGGCTTCGGACTCTGCTCAAACCTTTAGGTCGAGTGAGTCGCGAAGTCGGGGAGACAGAGCTGGTAGAAAAATTAAGCAGGGCGAAGAGTTCGGAGCTTAACGTTGCCCTAGAACGAGCGGCCTACCAGGTACGGAGCACCTTCGAGCCAATATCTTTAGCGAATTATATTGGGTTTGGAGTTCATCTTCGAACCAGCAGCAAATTATACATGAATAATTTCTTACTTTAGTTTTTTCTTTTCTCAGCAAGCAGTCTTGGCCCGCGCTGCAACTTTATCGAGCGAGAATGAAATTGCTCAGCTTCGAGAAGAAAATGAAGCTCTTAAACGCAACTTATCTTTCACTGAAGCTAGAGTACTTCAAATGGATAATGTGATTTCAACGGAGCGTAGGGCCAGACAGGGCTTGGAAGCTGCTAATAAGGAGCTCGAAGCAGAAAGAATCGTGCTTCGGGCTGAAATTGAAAAGGTGCGGTTGGAGCATGCTAGTGCTGGGTCCGAACTTGTATGGCTCCAAGAGGAAGCTAGCCAACTCCTAAACCAGAAGAATATTTTAACTACGGAGAATGCTAGAATTTCCGGAGTTTTGGCAAAAACAACTTCGAGCAAGGATGCACTAATTGAAGAAAAGCTTAAGTCGGAGAAGGTAGCTACGGAGGTCATCGAACAGATGCTAGGTGTTCTGGAGTACTTCGGTACTACTGGATCACTTCCTTCGGATGACAACGTGACTCTGCTGCGCCGGCTAAAAAGTATCCAAGGAGCAGCGAAGCAAATGAAGACGGCAGGCATTCGTTATGGAGAACTCTCCGGACAAGTGTCTGCCCTCGGACTACTTCATTACTACGAGGATTTGGGCCGAACAATCACTCCGAGCGCAGAGGGCTCCATTACCTTCGACGACGAGCGACTTTTGAATCCTTCCGAAGGCGTGACTGCCGCCTGGCGAGCCTTTCAAACCTCATGGAGAGCCGAAGGTCGTTCCGCGATCAAGGCTTGGATCGATGAAGGCCAACGCCAGAAGCAAGTTCGGAGCCAAGCTTCGAGCAGTCAGCCTCCTCCGAACCCGCAGGTTTAGGAATTATTTAGGATTTTTTGACTATGTAAAGCTCATGCTTGTAAACATTTATCAATGAAAATCTTGTTTGTTATATTTTTAGGCTTTGCCTCTTATGGAAGACATCGAAGTGTTAGAGCTTAACAACGAACTTCGCTCATTATGGAACACCTTCGAACTTATAAAGAGTTATAAGCGTCCTCGATTTGTTATTCCTCGAGATGACTCCGGCGTAATTGCGCCCGAAGTAATCAAAGACGTATTGTCTTATATTAAAGAGGAAGAAAAAGAGGTTAACGCAAACACCTCGTCTTCTGAAGACACTATTTGGTCTAAAGACGAAGGTGAAGCTCAAAATAAAAGATCTGAAGATCTTAGAAGCTGGGAAAGAAGCCCCGAACGGCTTCGAACTTGGGTCGAGCTTCAACAAGAGCAGAAGGATTTTAGAGCTTCGAAGGGAGGAAGAGAGTTAAACGTAAAGTTCTTAGAACTTCCGATGTTGGAACTAGTCGTTCCACCCCTAGCTCTCGGGACCGAAGAGGTCTCCGATTCCTTCTTGGTATAGATACCAATTTTTCATAGTGTAATCTGTAAACACATTTATTTCAATAATGAATGCCGATTTAAAATTGTCTCCATATTTACTAGCCCCTCTTTGGGTATAAGCAACTTCGAAATGTATTCAAAGATGGTTATGCGCAAAGAAAAAACTTCGGAGTACAATTTTTTGGGGGTTCAGAGCCCCTCTGTCATTTAAAGATCTTTTAAAATCTTATGAAATGTCTTCGACTATTTGTAGTCAGAAGAATGGTAATTTAGTACCTTTGTTTTATGAAAGAAATCAGTTAAGATAACTTTCAGGACACTTTAGTGTCTTAAAAAATTTGTCACTTTTGAGGAGCCATGCTGAATAGCATGGGCCTCATGGCTCTAGAAGTGATGAGTCATTGTCAACGATAGTCAACGAGGACTGAAGAAGAGAAGAGATCTGCTGTTTTATGGGCCGCGTGTGACTCAGGTACACGGGCAGCGAGCGACTGTCGGGCAGAGGAGGCTGCGAAGTCGGGCTGGCCCAATCCGGGTGCATGGGCCAGAAGCAGTAGAAGACCCACTGTGCTGTTGACCAGGACTGACTCAGGTACACGGGCGGTGAGCGATTGCCGGGCTGAGAGAGCTGCGGAGTCGGGCCGGCCCAATCCGGGTACCTGGTGCAAAGCTGGTGGAGGCTTTGTCAGTTTCGGCGTAAAACTGACAACCGTTGATTCTGTATCCGACTGTCCAGAAGAGTAGCTTCCGGATATGTCATCTGTTACTCTAGGCCCACGGTCAGTCAGTTGTGTCTGTAAAAATACCTAAGGGCAGTAGAGTCTTTTTCTGTATTTTTGAGTCTGTAAAAACCCTAAGGGGCTTGTAGAATATTCCTAGTGTTGGGCTGCCTATAAATAGCACCCCAATCCCTAGGGTTTGGACTACCCTTTGTGCTTAAATCAAATCCACCTTTTTGGGTCACTCCCTTCTCTCTCCTGTGTGCGCCGCCAGGGGCTTCCCTCACCCTGTTCTTGCATTCTTTTGGCTCAAATCTTTTGGATGCATTTAATCTTTGAACTCTGGTGAATTTATTGCTTGTATTTTGTTTGGTTTGGGGAGTTATTGCCTTACCTACGGGCTGCTGAATTTATTCTTGAAGAGAAGCTTCTTCGGCTGGGTGAGTTCTTCACGGTGGTAGTACTAGTTCTTGCTGTTGCAAGTAGTACTGCTTTACTGTAGCTACAGTGTTCGGCTGCAGCTTTTCAGCTTCTATCGCCCAGCTTTTTGATCGAAGCAGACAGTCTCTTTTGCTTTTTCCTGGTGTGTCTGGCGAAGCTCGGTCCCGTGCGAAGCCCCTCAACTTCGTGAGGCAGGCTCCGATCGAACCTCTTTAAAGGCTTCGCTCAGACTTCGAACTTCGATTTTTGCGTCTGAGTTGCTAGATTCGAAGTTCCTCCTGTATGGACAGCATCGCATACTTCGAACTAGCATACTCCGAATCTATCTGTTCGAAGTCCACACTTCGACAAGTTTCGAAGTTGGGTTCGAAGCTTGTAGCTCCGTTTGGCTTCGCACTGTCTTCTGTGTAACGCGTCACCCTTCGCCTCTCTTTTCGGAGCTTGCTCTTTTTGAAGGTAGAGTATTGGCTTCGGACTTGCTTTTCTGTCGCGTGACAGGCTTCGCTTCTTTGTTCGAAGGTTGTCTGTTTGTGCGTTGTGTTCGAAGCTTTCTGTTCGAAGGTTGTGCTTCGAAGCTCTCGGTTCAAAGTGTGTTCGAAGTTTTGTCTTCGAAGTCCACACTTCGAAGCAGGCTCCGACTTTGTCACTTTGCTCCGAAAGCTCTTGATTCGAACCTGTGTTCGAAGTCCTGTCTTCGAAGTTCACACTTCGAACCAGGCTTCGTCACTGTCTTACTTCGCTCCGAAGTACACTTCGCTTCTTACCACTTCGAACTAGGCTAGACGGTGTCACCTTCGGCATTTCGGACAGACTCCGTCACCATCCTCCGAAGCAGACTTCGACGTGCGAAGGGGGCTTCGCCAAGTCCCGAACAGGAGACAAATTTGGACAGTAACTTCTCTTTTCATCTTATACATACTTAGATCATTTCATTGAGAAGTTTAGGCCTGTTACACTTTGTTCATCTGTCTAGTTGCACTGCTTTAACATTACACTGTTTATCATCAGCTGCCTCTAGGTTAGAAACCTTTAGACTTAGGGCTTCTGTTCATTTTCTGCTGCACAGTCTTTTGAGGTGCGTTGGGTGTTGGGAGCAGGCCATTGATTCGAAAGAATTTTTAAGGCGCCCATTCACCCCCCCTCTGGTCGCTACTTTCGGTCCTACAAGTGGTATCAGAGCGAGGTTAGGGTTTTTCCATACCTTAACCGGTTCTAAACCCCAGTAGTGACTATGACGTCTCCAGGCAAGGTCCCGTCCTTGGAAGCCTATGGCTACAATTATTGGAAGACTCGCATGCGAGCCTATCTCATGAGCCAGGGTTCGGACATATGGGACATTTGCGTTCACAGCATGTTTGTCATTCTGCCAGTCGCTGAGCACGGTACTGCTGGTATCATTGCTCAGCATCTGAGCAACAGTAAGGCTGTGAATATTTTGTTTTCTGGATTAGGTCCCACTGAGTTTGAGCGTGTGAGTCATCTCTCCACTGCGAGAGAGATCTGGGCTACCCTCAAGGCACACCATGAGGGAACAGCCCAGGTCAAGGCTCGGCTCTATCAGACCTACCGGCGTGAATATGAGAACTTCACACAGAAGCCGGGTGAATCTGTTGAAGCCTTGTTTGGTCGCTTTCAGTCGATCATTAACAAGCTTCGGGACAACAAGGCTGAGGGTGCTCAGTTAGTCTCAGATCATGAGCAGGCGCTCAAGGTTCTTCATACCTTGGACCCAAAGATCTGGGAGATCAAGGTATCATCTATCGTTGAGAGCACTTCTTACGATACCTTGACCATTTCTGAGTTATTTAGCAAGCTGAAGGCCACTGAGGTAGATATCCAGTTGAGATCAAATCTCACTGGCTCTGGATCAAAATCCCTGGCCCTTGCTACACCTTCTGTTGATCCCTCTGCTGTGAGTTGTGCTGGGTTCTCTTTGATGTCTATCACTGAGGACCAGCTTGAGTTGTTGGGAGATGATGATTTGTGTCTCTTTAACAACCGGGTGCGTCGTGTCTATGATAAAAGAATGTTCAAAAGACACGGCACAAAATCCGGATGCTTTGAATGTGGTGATCCAGGACACTTCATCGCCGACTGCCCCAAGCGCAGTGGATACAAGAAGGGCACCGGCAGCAGCTTCCACGACTCCGGCAAGCATGAGAGCCCCTCCTTCAACAAGGGCAAGCCGAAGACTCGGTTCTTCAAGAAAGCCCTGAAGGACTACCGGCGAGAGAACAAGAAGCGCGACAAGGCCTTCTTCGCCGAGATGGAGAAGAGCTACTCCAAGAGATCCACGTCTTCTTCCTCTTCATCGAGCTCAAGTGATGAGGAGATTACCATCAAGAAGGGGAAGGACAAGGATGATCCGGCGGGCCTCTGCTTCATGGCTTTCGGAGACAAGCCGAAGAGCCGCACACACCAGCGCCGAAGATCCCGCAAGAGCTTCTGCTCCATGGCTCTTGGGGATAGAGAAGAAAAGAGCTCCTCCGACGACTCCGACGATGACGATAGCAAGGTATCATCTTATGAGCGCGAAATTGTCGATTTACTTGAGAGCAATCGTCAGGAGTTAAAATATCGGGAGAAACTGCTTAGGGGGGCTAAGAAAAGGATAGATGAGTTAGAGAGTGAGCTTGCCGTGGCCAACGGTAGGATTGAGAGTCTATCCTCTGCCCCTTGCTTGGGTGATAGCAGTGAGTGCCCGAAGTGCGAGGTGCTTCTGTGTGACCTGTCGACTCTAAAGTCCAGGTACACAGAAAGGGTTGATGAGAGGGACGCTTTGGCCACTGAGCTTGAAAGAGCTCAGCTGGGGCTGAAAAATGCTCAAGCCACTGTTGTCGCACCCTGTGTTGATTGCCCATCTCATCTAGCTGCCTTAGCTGAGCTGAAATCCAAGGGCGATGAGCATTTGGGTGATTTAGAGAGGTTGAGAGCTGAGCTTGCGCAGACTAGGCTAGAGCTTGAGACATTGTCAGTTCCACCCACTGTCTGTGAGAACTGTCTGTCTCTTAGAATGGAGTTGATTAAGCTGAAAGCCGAGAAGTCTGTCCAGATAGACAGTGAGTGTGAGACCTGCTTATCTCAGGTGGAGGTACTAGCTTCCTTGAGAGAGGAGCTAGCTGATTCTCAGAATGAGAACTTTTACCTCCGGTCTATCCTGAGTTGGATCAGTGCCAGAGAGCCACAGCTTGGCATGATGATCCAGCAGTTCAAGAGGAAGGATGGGTTTGGAGTAGGTTACACCTACACCAAGGCTGACTTTGAGAGTGCCCTCAGCCGGGCAGTGGAGTGGAGTAAAATGACTCAGAGCAGAGGTATCCCAAGACTCACTCCACTGAGACCTCCCAGGCTTGTCAGCCCAAGGATGGAGTGATCCATGAACCACCCAAAGCTCCACCCAAGAAACCTATCTGGGTTCCTAAGCCCAAACATCTCCACTCTTCTCTAGACTCTCTTCCTGGACCCTCTCAGCCCAAAAAGACCACACCAAACACTACCAAGCCCAAGAATCCCAAGCCTCAACCACATCCCAAGAAGCCTACCTATCATTGTGAGTTTTGTCAGAGAGACGGGCATCTTGCGGAGTTTTGCTTCAGGAGGAAGCGGGTTGAGAGAGCAGAGAGGGCTCGTAGTGATCAGGTGCAGTTCTACCAGCAGGGTGGTAGACTGCGTGTTCCTCGGCGCGGGGAGAGGCTAGAGGCCAGGCCGCGTCGTGTAGGTGGTGGTAGAGGAGACGGTTTTCCTACCCGTGCTCCAGTAGGTGGTTGTTCGTTCCGGCAGAGTTCCAGACGGTTGGCTAC